>CM037859.1:46113110-46218110 GCA_021292105.1 Anadara kagoshimensis | reverse complement strand
AAGAATTCTCGATGTAAGTGAAACACTCTTAACTAAAAAGATTATTCATGAAGAAAATTGGATAATGGATTAAATATAATTAAATGTTTATTGCTAACGTAATCTTACAATATATTTAGGTTGAAAAAATGACAGCGGTATTATACACGTTTGCAGTTGATCGCACAGTTATTAAAAAGGACAAATTAATAACTTAATTGACAGTTGGAAAAAACAAAACTTCCAACGGTTTATCTAGTCTCGGAATCTTCAAAGTACATATATTTATTGTCCCTCTTGATGTTAAGAAACGAATTATTTGATAGTTATCTTTGCCCATTGGCTGTATGCACATCAAATCTTTAAAATAGGTGTGAATTGATACATGTATTGAACAGGTGTAAAATTAATAAGCACCGTTCATGTCTCGTGGGCACTTTTGAATGTTTATAAAATTAAATACTAAACATGGCAAAAGATATAGTTGATAAACTTTGATGCCCTCGATTTACTGTGAAGACGCGTCAAAGAAATTGAAAACTATTAGTATTTTAGTTGAAAATTAAGTGCATCCAACAATTGCAACTGACAAAGTTTTGATTTTTTATCAATGAAATAATATAATAAAGAGTATTTATCACCTGACAAAGGTTTTGAATTTAAAAAAAAATACATATTTAATCCTAAAGGTTGGATGTCCCAATAACTGAGATTATTTTAAGATTAAACCATGTTTTTTATCGTCTATTGTTTCTTATGTTTACTTTATTCAACATGTCAAAGAAATAAGTCTTACGGGCGATCAATTTTGTCCACAAAAATTCTAAAGACATTATCTTCCGTTCTAAGCATTTGAGCAATTTTGCAACTGTGATTTAGATACCAGGCCCGGGTTTCACAATCTTTTCTTAGCTAAGATTTTCCTTAACTTAAATCTTGAAAAAATTCAATCCTCTATAATTTTGTAAATTTTGAAGATATTAAGGATTTAAGGTATCAATCTTAAAATAATTTCTAGATTAAAACATTTACATTTAGTTTTGACAAAAGGATTCACCAGTACTTCCAAAAAGAGATTATCAAAATTTGCTAAATTTAAGTTAAGGAAAATCTTAGCTAAGGCATGATTGTGAAACCGGGGCCAGAATTTGGATACAAAAATGAAGTATTAACCGGTTTCGAGAGATTGGATTCATCCAAAGAAAACAAAGCTCAAAATTTTATTTAAAACATTTCTTTTTCTTTTAAAAGCTAAAAATTGATTCTCAAAATGATAGAAAATACTAGTCAATAACTAGATATAGCTTTATGTCAATGTGTTTCATTTGCAACCGATAATACGAAGAAAAGTTTTAACCACGTGGACGATAACTTTATTATTATTATTATTATTATTATTATTATTATTATTATTATATTATTGTTGTTGTTATTATATGCATTGCTAATAGTTTTTGCAGGCAATGTGCAATTTTGCCAAAATTTCATTTTAAATATTCTGATGCATGCTAATATCGAGGAGTGAATTGTCATCAAGTATGTCTGAAGAATAATAGACCTTCTGATATTACTAATTCTGCTGTTGCTATTACTACTAAGAAAACCGACATTATAAATTAAAAAAATAATTATAATGATGATGGTTGAATTAAAGTGTCTAAAATAGTTAATGCAATCATAAATATAAACAACATTTAATTACACAACGGACATTTTTCTTGCATGTTAACTCAAATGGCATGTGCTATTTTTGAATTTTCATGAAATAATACATTCAAAAGTAGCACATGACATTATTGTTAAAACGAGAGAGAGAGAGAGAGAGAGAGAGAGAGAGAGAGAGAGAGAGAGAGAGAGATTTGAGATGTATTCTCATTCTATGAGAAGTATTTTGATGCCTATTTTATTTAGAAATACATTGTAATTCAGTTAGTACATTACAAAACATTTCAAGTTCCAACCATGACTCAATAATGTTTCTGGCTTTGCTTTCCTATACTTTTTTTTCTGCTTCTATTTTATTATTATGTATCAGTGTTTTATAATTTATTTAATTATATTGTAGAATAGTAATCTCTCTCTCTCTCTCTCTCTCTCTCTCTCTCTCTCTCTCTTTCTCTCTCTCTCTCTCTCTCTCTCTCTCTCTCTCTCTCTCTCTCTTGTGTATGTGTGTTTAAATTATGTTCATGTGTTATGTGCGTGCGTGTTTCTTTATATTACCCTAACATCTTCTGGAATTATCACAGTCTTCTTTGGTCTTTTCGGTGTCTGTAAACCTTCTTCCAGACTCTCAAGTTTTTCTTTCATTTGTGTCATCTCCTCCATTATTTTATCAAGCACAGACTTTTCTGTGGAAGTATCAGAATTTTCAGCCATTTTTAAAGTTTTTACCTTGATCTAAAGAAATCCGGAGTCAAAATAACACCGAGTATGCTACAGTAAAACCTTCATCCACAATACATGACGTAATTGATGCCATCGTGTGAAGCCTACCCGTTGGCAGAATTGGTATAAAAGGGTCATTCACCTATCGCGACTTTTAATTGAAATTTCACCATTTATTAGATACCTGTTGTTCCTGTTTATTGTTCTATCGAAAAAGAAAGTTTTATGGATTGAAAGCCAATTTAATCTGACGGTAAGTTTGTATAGATTTTACATTTTACTATGTCTACGTTTTATCTGTAAACCCACCTGTAGCTGTGTCAAGTTAATCACTTTAGTACAGTATATCCAATGTAGAGTATTTTTACTACACTCTATTCTAAACTTTAGTTTATAGATAAAAAATCAGACCAATATGATAATTTTTATCACAAGTCAATACATGAGGTGTATACAGTTATACTGCACATAGAACAACTTTCATATTGCAACAAGAACAATTACGTTGTCCATCCTACATGTAATTATAGCCAATTATTAGTTAAGTGTTCAAAAATTTTGTCATATTTTCTAAGTAAAAGGTCAACTATTTTTAACCAAATATTTGTTTGCATGATATTTATAAAAACAAAATATATTTAATCTATTAACATGCGTCAACGCCTTAAATGGCATTACATATGTGCATGCATAACATTTGATACCCAGTTCAGTTTGAAATTACGTAATATTTATACAAAACAATTGATATACTTTATATCTCAATGTTTCTTCAATTATTAATACATAGTTTTTCAGCGATTATATCTGTTATAAGTTGAAACTTGATTAGTGGATTATCTCGATATCGACCACCAGTAATGAATTTTGAATTTGTCAAGTCCTTATTTTGAGTACTTTATTGAATTAATATAAAATGTTTATGACATCTCATTTCTTGTTCTTACGTAATAACTCTGGAGTTTCAATGTTGATAAATTTCAAATAAAAGTCGGGAGATATTAAAACAACCTCATTACAATATATTGGATAAGTTTTATTAGATTGAATTGATTCAATGATGTAGAAAAGCAGGTTAAATGTAGGCGCTATTCCCTGGCTACCATGATACAAATGTATAACGAGGAATTAGATAAAGAAATTATATTTCGGTATTGTTCACTAATAATAAGTCATATATACACTAAAATTTACGCATTAATTTACACTAAGATAATTCATTAACTAAATTGAAGATTTTTCTTAATATACTACCACAAGTTTGCATGTTTTAACATGCAAATTATGCCTTACTATAGTCGGATTATGTATACAATTGTGTATATGGATGTAAATTGCTTGGAATGTATCATATATTGTATTCAAATATTTTTTCTAAAAGTTTTAATTGTCCCGATGTATCTTTTAGCTCAACGTTAAGCTTAATTCTACTCAGTGGCTTTCGTATATAGTCACATGTGTAATGACTACTAGCGTTTCTATATCATATTGCTAAAATGTCTATTTTTTAGTCGGAGATGTGGTCATAAATTTATGCAACAAATCGTAAAGTACATTTCTCTAAAATATAAATTTCAATCGTGCAAAGCTTGAAAACAAATCAGTGTACTTGTTGTGAAACAGACATTAGGTTCTCGAGAATGAATGTGCTTGGAAGAAGCATTTTCACTGGTTTAAATTTATGCTTTTCAGTTATGGACAAAGCCGATAGTAAACGAAAAGTAGTTTACTGCAGTCATTGTGATGCATTCGTTCCTAGGAAAACAGCATACAACCACCGGAAAGGATCGTCAGAAAATCAAAGCATTTGGTTCCCTACACAGTCTGGATCTATTGACACAAAAAGACAAAACAGATGCATTGAAAGTTCAGGTGATTAATACTCGTACATAAATATCATCGTTTTACGAACATTTTAAATAATATACAACAATTTAATGATTTACATCTTAAATAATAATCAAACTCAATCATACCGGTCCATGTTCAAATCAGAATCAAAAGTAAACGGGAAAGTTAGGTCCGGTGCTCCAAAAGTTAGAAAATGCGTAGCTTAAACTTAACTTACGATACGACAGTGAGGTAACAAAAGTGAGACTAGACGTTCCAAGTGGATCGCCAACGATCAAAAGTACAATGAACACCATAAAAATGGCATCGGAGCCACATTCACCAAGCACAGAGCTAATAAACAAGTGTTAATACATAGTATAAAATAATGAGACATAACTATTTTTATCATGATACAAACTTTCCATTGAATAGTTAGTGATATATATATATATATTTATGTGGATGCATATTTATTTATAGATGACGAGGACAATGAAACTGACAAGTCAGAAGATTGTAATGATGCTGATTTAGACGAGGAAGATGAAAATATATTGGATGAAGATTATGTTTACTCAGAGAGTGAAAATATATTGGGATCGGTAAGTGATAGAAGTGGAAAATTTGATAGAGTCAGGTTAGAGTCAATATTCAAACATCGCTTCTTCAACCTTAATGTAAAGGAACGAAAACGTGAAGACTCAAGCAGAGAGAGAGAGAGAGAGAGAGAGAGAGAGAGAGAGAGAGAGAGAGGGAGAGAGAGAGAGAGAGAGAGAGAGAGAGAGAGAGAGAGAGAGAGAGAGAGAGAGAGTTCCTTTTTAAGCCAGACAAGATTTTTCATTTAAATCGAGGTGTTCAGAGTCCAGTTTCACAAGCCAATTAAGAGTTTCCTTAACTTAAAGTTAGCAAATTTAGGCGATGTTTTTTTATTTTACAAATAAATTATGTATTTTACAAATAAATTATGTAGTAACTACCACAAATGTAGTAAATGTCACAATTGTAATAAAACAGAGTCATATATGTAGTAACCACCACAAATGTAGTAAATGTCACAATTGTAATAAAACAGAGTCACATATGTAGTAACCACCACAAATGTAGTAATTGTCACAATTGTAATAAAACAGAGTCACATATGTAGTAACCACCACAATTGTAGTAAATGTCACATTTGTAATAAAACAGAGTCACATATGTAGTAACGAACCACATATACAGTAACTACTAGTGTTAGCACAAATGTTGTAAATGAAAGCCGCCATATGTAGTAACGATTTTTTTAAACTTAGGCGGTAGAAGCCAGCAATTAAGATGCATTCTAAACCGTTAGACGTGAATTTTAACGCGCTAGAAGTGACATTAAACCCGATAGAAGTAACTTTCAGTCTAATCATGAGAAGTTACTCTTATTCCGATAGAAGTGACTTTTAACACGGTAGGCTTACAACGTGAGTTGATTCCTTCGGTTTTAGTTTTTTAACTGTAGTTTATTATACAACATGTTCTGAAACGTTTTTCTACGTGTACGTCTATTATAATTTCTCAATATCAACCTAAATATTTTATTTTATAGAAAAGTGTAGATGCAGACGGTAGACCTCAAGTGTGGGACGAAATAGATGAATCAGATATTGCAAGTGATGTAAGTGCCAGTAATTTTCAAGAAAACAGAAATATTTCGTGTGAAGGTGAAGGCAAAGTACGGAAAATTATTCTATGGATTTTGTCATCAATATTGTACATCCAGAGTGCGCATGTGCTGAGTGACAAATGTTTTGAAACTTTACTGACTTTCATTAAACAAATATTGGTGTTTTTAAGTCCATTCCATCACATATGTCGTTCAATAAGCAAGGTATTTCCTGGAACGCTATATGCAGTAAGAAAATTTGTTGAATTTGATAGAGATAATTTCACCAAGTATGTTGTATGCCAAAATTGTTACGCATTGTACAAGTATGATACCATACTTGTGGAAGTTCATGGAGACACAATTGTACGAAAATGCACCAATTTAGTTTTTGGGTGTCAAATAGCGGATAAAGGAAAGAAAATCAGAAAAAAAGGGAAATTTCATTGTGGAGGCCAATTATTAAGAAAAGTAAGCTTGTCAGGTGGAAAAAATGTGTATTATCCTCTCAAGGTTTATTGTTATAAAGGCATTGTTGATCAGCTACAGGAATATCTACGTCGTCCACATTTCGTACAAGAATGTCAAAAATGGAGAAACCGGCACATTCAGAGTGGCAAAATAGCTGATGTATATGATGGACGAGTATGGAAAGAGTTTCAAGAATCAGGATTTTTTTATGGAGAGTATAACTTTGCGGGTATGTTAAACGTAGATTGGTTCCAGCCATTTAAACGACGCAGGGACGTTTCCATTGGAGCTATTTATTTAGTATTGATGAATTTGCCTAGAGAAAAAAGATATTTAAGAGAAAACGTTATTCTTGTCGGCATTTTGCCCTGTTTGCACAAAGAGCCAGAATCGCTTACATCTTTTCTTAAACCATTACTTGATGAATTAAAGGCATTATGGAGAGGTCTCGATTTGCAAATAAATGACCAAGCTAAAACCTGTACAACAAGATTTGCATTGCTTTGTGCTGCAGCTGATATTCCGGCAGCTCGTAAACTGTGTGGGTTTTTGGGTCATAGTGCTACTCAAGGTTGTTCCCATTGCACCAAGAAATTTACTAACTCAAAAGGCGAAAGGAGTTGTGGTGGTTTTGACGTTAAAACATGGATGCCAAGAACAAAAGAAGAACATTGGAAACATTCACAACGAATTGGAAAAGCCAAAACCTTGACACAAAAGAAAAATATGGAAAAGGAATTTGGTTACAGATATACTGTTTTTTAGAGCTCGATTATTTTATTCCATCACGTTTTCTGACCATAGATCCAATGCACAATCTCTTTCTCGGGACAGCGAAAAAAATGTTTTCTTATTGGGTTGACGAAGACATTTTGAAGAAAAAAGATTTAGAAAAGGTAACGACTAAAATAAAATCCTTAACTGTAACGTCTGACGTTGGAAGATTACCAGAAAATATTGCTACAAATTATGGACAATTTACAGCAAAAGAATGGAAAAACTGGGTAATCATATATTCAATGTATGTACTTCAAGACTTGCTCCCAGAATCGGATCTAAAAGTTTGGCAAACGTTCGTTTTGGCATGTAAACATTTGTGTCAACCATGCATTTGTTTAAGCAACATTGAGATTGCTCACAGATTGCTTATGAAATTTGGAACTGAGGTCGAAAAACAGTATGGGTCTAGTTTCATTACGCCAAATATGCATATGCATTGCCATTTGAAACAGTCTCTATTGGTTTTGGGAGTGTTTATGGATTCTGGCTCTTTTCATTCGAAAGATATAATGGAATTATGTCAGGCTTACCGTCAAATAAAAGATCGCTAGAAATTCAGTTCATGAGAAAGTTTTTGCAGTTTTCATTTGTATATGAGCTTCGTCATAGAGATTTTGCAGACTGTAGAGATTCTTCGATGCTTTGATTCATCCAACAAAAAGATAGTATAACAGATTGCGAGAATCTAGCGGAATTATTGACTGCGTCTATCGAATCTGTTGACAAAATTGCGCCTTCAGTCTGGTCAAATTTAGGGTTATGCTGTTTCAAACAAGAATCTTATGAACTTTATAAGTTGAATGAAGGGGAGAAGTTAAAGCTAGCAGAGATGTACTCTTTTTTGTATGGTAAGCGCGTTGACAACTCTCTTCTTGCTTCATTTTGTAAGAAATTCCAATCTGGTGTATATCAATCGAGAACTTATGGATCGTTGGCATCTCCGAAACTTGGGAATTATAGCATGATTCTAGCAACCTGGGCTGACGGAAATACAAATTGCATTCCAACGGAGATACAAGACCATCGAAGGTGAGTTTTACCTGAAGCACACACTAGAGACTGAAGAAGGGTTATATATCGATCATATGATCGCTTATGTTGAATGGTTCAAGTACACAACATGTACCATGAATTATAAATCGCCTGTATCTGTGTGGCAAACTAAATGCCAGAATGATGGACCGGCATCATATTTGCCAATACAGAGGATCAACAGGAATTTTCATGGAAAGTTGAGAAAAAGGGTAGCGAATCATATCTCATTGTGTGCCCAAGTGTTAAGCATGACTATTTATAATATAATCTCGTTGAATCATTGTGAAACAGGTCCTAAATTTTCAATTTTAAGTGTTTAATTTATATAGTATGTTATTTATTTATTTAATATGTGGAATTTGATTATACGTATTAAATGTGATTATAAAAGTATGAATTGTTGAGTTTAAAAAGAATTATATACGAATATATTGGAATACATCTGATTTAACCGGATGCTATAGATGTAATAATAATAATAATAATAAAATTAATAATAGAATGTATTCTCTATGAAGGTTACGGGATGGATAATGGTGTTTAACATCCCAGTCAAGAATATTTCACTTATATCCAGACGTCGCCAGCTAGAGGCAAAAGTGCAGAAATTTTGCCTGTGCGTTGCGCTGATGGCATTATGCATATGCAGCAGGGTTCTTTAGCATGCCAACCCCACCGGGACACGGGACCTCGTTTATTTTAAGTTCCCATCCGAAAGAACCGTGATTTCATTTCGAAATTCCGAGTGCTTGGCGAAAGAACAGTCACTACCAACTTTCATGTCTTGGGTTCTTGGGTCAGACCCGGCCGGAGATCGAACACACGACCACTCACTTCTGATGCGAGCACTCTACTAACTGAGCTACCGCAGTTTTCTGTACATTTACTCTGCTGTTATAGGCATGATGGTTTCACAAAAAATTCCTGAAATTTAATTTAAGCAGATTATGGTTAACGTTTAGAATACTACAAAGTGGGATAAATACTAAGCTTATAACCGATCCATAATCCCTGCGTATCTTCAAATTAAAGTAAAATATTTAAACTGGCTATTTGAAATTTGTTAGATTTATGTTTAGGAAAATCCTAGTAAAGACATGTTTTTGAAGTTAGGGCTTGGTCCGTTTTGTAAATAACTACTGATTTTCCCAGAGATGTTAAATTTTACTAAGACAGTTAGTAAAAAGGCAGGAAGCGATGGGCGATATTTCTATAGCGTTGCTCAATAGACTAACACCCATTAAGAAATCCCTTGGGGGAATTTTAACATAATTAAGTGTATGGCGATTCATTTTCTTTCCTTTATATGATACTCTAGTGTGTGTTTAATATAAAAAATTCAAGTATCAACACTTTTTTAAAAATGATGTATAATAACTTTAATATGGTGGCCTGTTTCTGACATTCAAACATATTATAACCTCGGAATAAAATTTTGCTAACGGATCAACGACTAAGTTTTAAAATAAGATTAAACTTATTTCGTCATACATGCTTATGCAACCAACATTTGTGCTTGTCAAATCTATTTTCAATGAAGACAATTAACTTTAACCAGTTGTTAATTATCTGATTCAGCATACTTTGTCTGAAAAAATTAACCAGAAATATAGCAATTTCGACATTAATCATAGTAAATCTTTGGATTTATAAACTAAAACCTCGGATAAATATTTCCGTCATGTTTCTGAGGATATTCTGTCTCCTGAAATCTCAGAATCCAGAAAGTGATCGATCGGTCTTATTCAAACTGTCATATACCATTTTTTATATTCAATCGTAAAATACATTGTCATATACCATTTTTGAATGTATTTTATGATTAAACTAAAAACAATTATATATGACAAAACAAAAGATTCCGATGACGGAATCAAGCCTAAGCTGTCACCTAAAATTGCATTCGTTATCTGCATTATTCCGTCTGCGTACAACTCTGCATTTCCGCTACCAACGGAATCCGATTGAAACGATAACTGAAAGTATATCAATTCCGACTGTATTCCGTCAGTCCTAACCACATAAGACTTTAGGTTTCCGATATCATCGGAATTGACTGCAACCACAAATCTGTGTTTCCGCCATGCAGGAGTCACCGGAAATCACTGAAACTATAAGATTCCGTCACACGGAATCTGTGACGGAATCTAACTTGAACAGTCACTTTATTATTATTATTATTTTGTTATTATCATCAGTCATCCGCTTGCACCGTACTCAAAAACTCCAAGATAAACATAAAACCAAAAACCCCATAAACCGGGAACATAACGATTCCGACACTATTCCGACGGTTTTGATCATCAGTTTCCGTTCATCTGAAACCTCGGATTACAGATGGAACTGAAACTTGACTGAAATCACGGGTTTGTGCTTCTGTCATGTTTCCGACGATATTCCATTCCCGTAAACCCCAAGATTCAGGGGTTTGCGGAAATCACCTGAAACAAAAGATTCCGTCGACGGAAGCTAACCTGAGCCGTCAAGGTAGTTTCCGACCGGCGGAATTGAACCTGAAGCTTCATGGCCGAGTTTCCGCCGGATTTCAGTTCAGGATCCGATTTGCGGAAACCGCACTTTTCGTCCAGTGTGTGATCGTAAACTGTAAACTTAGTTCTATCTACGGCTTATACCAATAATGTTTCAAATCACAGTCTAGAAGCTTTCATTTATTATTATTATTATTATTATTATTATTATTATTAAATGTTTCGGGGTTTAGCGTTTTTATCTAGTGAAGAATCTTTCACTTATATTATTATTATTATTAAATGCTTCCATTTTCAGCGTTTTTATTATTATTTGATATATATATGGTGTACGTCTCTATATTTACGTATAACAAATACTTATATAGGATTTACTGAGGTTGTTATGTTATATTAACTTCTTACTTTATTTACACTAACTATGATATATTATTGTATATGAATCACGTTTTCATGATATTTCTGAAGTTTCTGTACTGTTTTTAAAACTCCAGACCCAAAAATACTACTTGTCATTTAGTAAAAATGTATTTATGTTAAATATTTATGATATCACGTATATGTGCTAGCATTATTGACAGGAAATGACGTCACTTATATACTTAATAATTGTTGGCTAACCATTGTCGTAACTTTGGCATCATATTTTGTATCTGTGGCTGGTACGGTTCTTTTTGTTACATTCATGTATAGTTTTAGAATACCTATTTATACATTTTAAAAATTAAATGATAAATAACATTTCATCGTTATTTTTAATCTTTTTCCGTTACATGTCCTACAGAATAAGCTTGCCGGTTCGCTTGCAGAAAGTTGGTGGTTTTAGCGGTACTCTGGTTTTCTTTAACATTCATAAAGTGACTGTTTCGATAAAAGTAAAATACTCTTAACGAACGCAAACCCCATTACTCCTCCAAGTACGCATCAAGTAGAAATGTACATATTATATTTTTTAACCATGTGTTATTTTAACCTACTTTCGAGTATACATATAAATTTGCCAACAACACCGGTAAAAACAATGTGAGTATGACAATCATACACAAACTGCAACAAGTCGTGGAAAACAAGGCAATTGTTGAACCACCAAAATAATATCTTGAAGAATAGAGATATTGTCAACACACGCGGCGTTTATAAAACATCAAAATATCGCTCAGATGATTTTGCAATACAGGGTTTGTATTAATCTGGTCATATATCCCGATAGAACTTCCCGTAATGCGAAAAATATATGTTTTCTTCCATCTTCTTATGTTTGAGATAAAGATTTTTGCTTGAAGAAACGATAGTAAATATTTTTATCTTCACTCCAATGTGCATATCTTCACCTACACGTGCGGACATGACGTCGTCTTGCGGGAAAATGACACCCAAGTCTTAAAAATTTAGAAATTTTGAATCGTTAATTTTGTGAGATTAAAATAAATAAATTTGTTTTCTAGTTTATACATTATGTATAAACTAAAATAGGGAACCTTCTGTCAGATTGTTATATTATTTTTTTTTTATGTAAAACGTTAAATAATAAAGTTAGATTAAAATTTTACAAAAATGGCGTCAATGTCAATAAAGTTTTTATATGTGTTATGTACAGAATTTTTAAACCTTGTTGTGTGACAGTATAATAAAAATTATAGTAGTTTTTGTGTTATGCCCCAGACCAAATTTTAACAGACAGGCGAAGGAACGGACATACCGACAAAGCAGCAATTAAATGCGCTCCTTTAGGTATGTATATATAGCATAAACGTTAACACTCTTATTTCAGATGTGGAGGGTGCTTAAACCTGTTAAATACAAACATAAAGCTAGGCCCACAGTCCCTTTTTAACCAACAATATCGCTTATATCATCAAAATGATTAAAATGGCAGATCTCATATTTAAAATTTTATACATTTCTATATATGCCATATTGAAATAAGGGAGAATTTATATCCGTTTCTAAATATATAGATGTACTTTAGTGTTAATAACGTCAACAGTACTTGAAAAGTCATAAATTTTGTAATAATGCTAAATATAACTAAGTATTTGGACCAAGCTATTTCAGTCAAATTCGGATCATAATTTTGAATATTTCATATTGAACCTACAATCTGCAAAATGAAGATCGAAATTGGTAAGTTTATATATACACGTTATATAGCCATATCCTTTGTCAATTTTACGCAGATATAACATGTAACATGCCCAAGGTCTCAAAATTCATCTGGATTAAGTTATGTCGCATGGAACAATAGAACAAAATTTTCTTTAATCATAGAATGGCAAACATTTTTTTAATTTCAAATGGAATGCTAGTCATGTGCTGATTTTGAATGCATTATTTATATAAAAATTAAAAATCAGCACATGACAGCTATAATACGAACTTAAAAATTATCGTTTCTATTGCATTTAAGCGAATGAGTGACTGAGTGGTTTATTGTTTAAAGCCGCATCAGCAATATTGCTGGTATTCGCGACTAGAAAAGGTATAAGATACATCAATAAACTTTTAAAATGTTAAACCAATGTAACAATACATAAAAAGTCATAAATAAAGCACTTGGTGTTATAAACTTAGATAAAACAATCAAATTGTACTAAACAAGTTTATTTCCTAAAGGAAGTTTAAAATTTTATGTCAACTGACATTGCTATAAAAACATCCCTTGTAAGTGCAACACATGCAGCAAAATTTGTTGTAGAGATTGTTGACCTATTGCGCATGCAACAGATATACATGTAGTTTGTTTGATATAATGAAACATCTTCGCTTCAAATTACTTAAAAACATTATCATTTTATTTCAGTTAAAATACAGATTGTTTTGTTCTTATGCTTTATCTCCAACATTTCCGCCTATACATATGGAGCACCGCAACCTGCATGTGCGGATACTATACCTCAGCATGGAGTTGTTCCTCAGACCTCAGCATCACCGTACACGTTGCAGGTAACGCCCGCCGGAAACGGACGATACACAGGTAGGTGTAGAAACAGCCAACTGTATTTCATATGATAACGTACTTTAAGTGATGTTCTGTGGTTTCTTTTTTTTGTTACTTTATTGATTATATGATATTGGTTACAACACTCACTAACTAAGTTGAAAATTTAGGAGCTCCACTGTTTATAGTTCTTTTCGTGACACGTTGACCACAAAAAGTGACTCAGATCGGATTGATTGATTGATAAAATGGAATTTTACGTCCCAGTCAAAAATATTTCACTTATATCGTGACGTCAACAGCTATAGGTGAAGTGGCAAATCAAAATTTGAAATTTATTACGTTCAAAAACCACTGGAGGTGGTATATGAGGTTTCACACATACATAATAATATTGGCATACAATGTAGACATAATAATGTATAGTTTTACATGACAATACAGATACAACTAACATAAATTGATATACATTATTATAATGACATACAATGGCAGGCATTTACCTTTGCAGTGTGCTCAGGTCAATGTGCAGGGAGGGGCATGGGGCATTGGATTTTTTCAGGTCTCTTCCGAAGGACCCATAGACTTTCATTTCTGAATATCAAATGCTTGGTGAAACAGTCACTTGTTTTATTCAAGTCTTGATCAGAGCCGGCTTAGATTCTAACTAATAACGTGACACATATGAAGCGAGCACGCACAGATCGGAGGTCTCATTCAAAAATATACAATTTTAAAATATACATTATCTAAATATTGAAAACTTATATTTCGACTCTCAATCCTTTTGAACTTCAAAACGTATTTATTACGACCGAATCATGTATTCTTTAAAAATCACTTTCAATGCAATATCTAATTTTTAATTTTTTTAGTGACTATAGCTTCAGTTGTGCCATTCAAAGGATTTTTACTGAAGGCAAAAACATCATCTGGACCCGATAGCCAGTATGTTGGTCAGTTTACTGTCATCCCTACCCCGACTACACAGTATACGTCTTGTGGAGTGAGTACAGTTATGCATGCATTTAGTTTTTATACAATATTAAAATAGCATTAAAATGGTCTACGGATTCTTTATGCACATTCGACCAACGTTGTAAAGATCTAGGGGATCCCCTAATTTTATATTTGTCTGTAAAAGGAAACATAAAACATAAATTAGTAACATTATCAAAAGCATTTAGTTCATGATAAAAATAATTGACCGAGCACACTTGTGTCCTGGCTGCGACTATAGTTTGTACCGTTTATAATATATAAGCAATGTTAGTTTTTTATGCTCGCTTGAAGTTAACACTTTATGAGATCGACAGTTGTCGAACCTATAACGGCGAAGCGCCTTGGGTTTGAACTTGCTCGCAAATATTCAACCTGTTCTCTCTCTAGCCTTTGTACTGGAGCAGAAAGTAGATTTAAACGCGCTCAAATGTCCATCGTAAAATACAGGTAATGTTTAAAATCTGACTAGGAGTTTTTTTATTTTGTCAAAATGTCCTGCGCCCAATTAATTGAGGTTAATAGTTGGTTTTTTAGCCATAGTAGTCAGTAGTAGAATCGTATCTTGCTAAAGGCATTCATAAAACCTTGAACACTCCAATTAAAAATAACTCAATGTTTATACCACTGAGCAATAGCGTACAATTCTCACAGTGGCAAACAAAATCTGGCACGTAGCTACACTTATTGCTCATGGAAAAGGGATTTTGAATATTGAATATATGTTATATTTTAAAGAACAATAACCAGCAGGCAGTCACACAGGTGGATAGCACTGACAAACAGAACTTACAGTTTGAATGGGCCCCCGCGGCTGATTGTGGAGAAATTGTATTCCAGTATGTATGTAATCAGAAAATAAAACGTCTGATAAATATAATGTTTATAAACCATCTTGATTATTTCAGATCGACCATTGATTGTGAAAAATGAAATTGTTATTAATCAATTATTTAAATACTTATCCTTAAAAAACTTACTTTTATCAAATATTCAGATCTAAAAATAACCAGTGCATTTACTATTATCCAAAAGCTATTATCTGCTACTATCACAAAGCTTTTATCTGCTACTATCCCAAAGCTTTTATCTGCTACTATCCCAAAGCTTTTATCTGCTACTATCACAAAGCTTTTATGCGCTACTATCACACAGCTTTTATCTGCTACTATCACAAAGCTTTTATCTGCTACTATTACAAAGCTTTTATCTGCTATCACAAAGCTTTTATCTGCTATCACAAAGCTTTTATCTGCTACTTTCCCAAAGCTTTTATCCGCTACTATCACACAGCTTTTATCTGCTACTATCACACAGCTTTTATCTGCTATCACAAAGCTTTTATCCGCTACTATCACACAGCTTTTATCTGCTACTATCACACAGCTTTTATCTGCTATCACAAAGCTTTTATCCGCTACTATCACAAAGCTTTTATCTGCTACTATCACAAAGCTTTTATGCGCTACTATCACAAAGCTTTTATCCGCTACTATCCCAAAGATTTTATCCGCTACCATCACAAAGCTTTTATCTGCTACTATTACACAGCTTTTATCTGCTACTATCACACAGCTTTTATCTGCTACTATCACACAGCTTTTATCTGCTACTATCACACAGCTTTTATCTGCTATCACAAAGCTTTTATCTGCTACTATCCCAAAGATTTTATCTGCTACTTTCCAAAAGCTTTTATCCGCTACCATCACAAAGCTTTTATCTGCTACTTTCCCAAAGCTTTTATCTGCTACTATCACACAGCTTTTATCTGCTACTACCCCAAAGCTTTTATCTGCTACTATCACAAAGCTTTTATCTGCTACTATCACAAAGCTTTTATCTGCTACTACCCCAAAGCTTTTATCTGCTACTATCACAAAGCTTTTATCTGCTACTATCACAAAGCTTTTATCTGCTACTACCCCAAAGCTTTTATCTGCTACTATCACAAACCTTTTATCTGCTACTATCACAAAGCTTTTATCTGCTACTATCACAAAGCTTTTATCTGCTACTATCACAAAGCTTTTATCTGCTACTATCACAAAGCTTTTATGCGCTTAATACCAAAGCTATTACCTGCTATTGCCAAAAGCTTTTATCGAAGAAAAGGAATAGGCTCTTTTATTAAACACTTGTTAGAATAATTAAATAAGTTTCAAATTTTAGTTGTAATTCTCAGTTTGTCTGTAATTTTAAAAATTAAAAATAGTTACACGTATGTAGTGTGTTATATTGTATTTATATGACAATAAAGTTGGAATTAAATTGCTAAATACATGTTATTCGGCAGTACATACATGCAGCATCTATATCAATACAGTCAAACCTGTCTATAAAAACCACCAAAATCAGCAAAAGTGACATGTAAAAGTGACCTTTATGGGCAGGTGGCATTTATATACAGGTTCAAATAATATGAATAAAGAATAATTGGGATACATTTTTACTGGCCTTTATAAGAAGGTGATCTTTACGACAGGTTCGACTGTATATAACATACGATCCGACAAAACTAGATTGATTATTTTTCTTACAGGTTAACAGTTGTTCAAACTCTTTTGGTGTTCTGGACAAATGTTTTATCAAGTTCGTTTACAGTGTCATGTGATCCATCGATAACTACACAACCAGTAGTTACCACAACGGTATGTTAATAAATAATCGGCATACTTTATACCACTTCCGTCAGATCATTCTCTCTGTTTGATTAAGTAGTTTTAATCGTGGACAGATCCCAATGTTGGAAGGTTTGCTTCCAAGAAGTCAACAGTTTTCTCCTGGTACTCAAGTTGTTTCCGTCATTTCAGAATTGGCATTCAATATTGGTGCAAGAGCATTGATTTGCGTGTAAACCACCATTACACCATTCCACCACTACGATTGTCTATTTGGTAGAATTCTTAGAATCATCTCTCCTTTTCATATGAACTCGTAATTAAATAATGTCTAGCTATACTCCCTATACTATCCAGCACCAGGAACAATAGCAAGGACAGACATCCCCCTTCAGACGCGAAAGTCTTTTTTACAGTTTGTCTCCTTTACCAACTAAATTATGTTTTTCTCAACACAGAATCTTGTTTCATGATAAAAAATATTTAGAGTAACTGATTTATTCGACGATATTTTATTCAAATCGCCGTAAGATGATAGTATAGCTAGACATTAGTTACGAATTCCTGTGTCAGTTTTAGGCATATATTAGAAGAAGTTGTTGAGATGAAGATTTCTGGAATCCCTTCCGAGTTTAAGTTTCTTTTCAATCAACGTCCAATCCTTGTTATAACATTGAATTGGATATTTACATGGCTAGATGAATCGAACATATAAATATAGACTAAATGTGAAAAAGTTGTCTTGAAATCGCAAAGTACACAAATATCTGCAACCTAAACCTAAGACCGGCCTTACTCGACACCGATAAGTCTAAATACCACGTGAATTCCCGCTAACCCGCCAAGTAGACAGACCCACAATTAAGCATACAGTTTGAGGACTTGCAGTATTCATTCATTACCATTCGAATCCACATGTAATCACGGCGTACTTGAGTTATTACATGGGGTGGACTAAGGGTCTAATCGGCATTATTTTTGTGCCGGTAGCGGATGAAAAATCTCAAAATCGTGACTTGTATATACTGTATTAATTTTTTGTGAAATTACACAACAGTGCACCATTTTTAATATGTTCATTTTTCCCCCGAGTTCGAGTGGTGCAACCAGCTTAATAAAACCAAAATCATTTAATTTATTATTTTTAAGATATCGCCTGGAACCATCCCAACTGATACAGAATGTGGACTAACAAAGGGGTGTTTTGAAAAATGTCAAGGTACCGGATGTAGCCACATAGTAACGTGGAAGAATGTAGGGGAGAGCATCGAGTTTGAAATAAAATCCAATGTGGCTTCCGGTGATCAATGGGCAGCGATTGGTTTCTCTACAGATACTGTTATGGTAATTATAAATTTTTAAACCATTTTATTTCTAAATACCAGCCATTTTTAAATATTGTGTTACAAAACAAAACGAAATTTGAACACCATAATATTATATAGTTGTCTAGTCAATCGTGTGATATATAAGTCCGAAAGGATCGAAAGTTATTACGATGCGAAATATTTGAGGACTTCAATTAGTTTTTAACTACAACATTGTTGTAAGCAAAGTCAAATGTTTTAAATATCGATTGCTTGCCTTATCCAGTCGTTCTTCCATTGACTATTGCTTTAAGTTCCAGAATTCTTTAATACCCTATGTATCCAGTAGAAATAGTTTCCACACATCCTGGATTCCTGGATATCACATGATAATTTAATTAAAATACGACCGAATCAGGATTAGGGATGCACACCTTGTCATTTCATTTGAGTCAAATAATCAAAATTATAAATATAATTTTAACATAATTTAATGTTATTGTTCACTAGAACGATATTTCTAGTTGAGATGCATTACATAGCCAGCAACACACATGAAGGTACTGGTACGTCACATAAAGCGATATAAGTCTTCATTTGCGTGACCTTACCAGCTAACAAAAATCAAATGTGAGACGAAGTTTAATTGAAGTTTTTCCTCTTCTAGTCACTAATTATAAAGTTAATAAAGTTTTACATTTTAGATCATATATAAGATTCATGACAATGATGAGGACGGACAAAACTAAAATTCATTATTTTTGTATTTAAATCGCCGAGAATTTTAAAATCAGTGATCTCAATATGTATTTGACTTTATTTCTCTTGATTTGTGTGACTGGTTATAATTTACCATGTACTTGGTTGCGTTGTTTGAAATTTTCGTCTGTTATATACGGATTCAAATTATCCTTCTTGATTTCTTGTTTTTATCACCAAGTGAGGTTTTCACATATAGAAGTGGATTTCATGGTTGATTTTTCATTTTATAATTGTTTTGTTTTCAGGGAGACGACGGTGTTATTTCCTGTCTAAGCAGAAATGATGTGGTATCCCTAGAACATTCCTATAACGTCGGCAAACAGAACCAACCTCTCGCTAATGTAAGGCTGATCAAAACCAAACTTTAGCAAACAAATTCGAAACCATTCATATTCATATATCGGGCTTCTGTTATTCATTACCATATTAGCCTGATTATGAATTTTAGAATGAAAGTCGAGATTCTTTCGCTTAAATTGATTTGTCAGTTTTGCGATTGTGTCCTTAGACATGCAATACACTTTCTCACACTACCATCTGTCAGAGTCGGATTGGGACCTACTGTCCACAAATTCAGTGCACATGAAAAATGCAAGAATAAAGTCGTTCATTTCAAACAAACTCACAAAAAATGTCAAAACTTAATACAAAATATACTGACCTAATATGGGCCTTCCTAATACTATTTAACCAAATCAACATTATTACAAATATTCAAGACTAAACTAAAAACAAGATGCGATGAACTTCATAGATAGACATACACTGACTAAAGTTCATTTAAATAAAAAAAAATATTACTCCAAACTTGAATGGTTATAGACCTCAATTTCACAAATTCGTGTTCACTTGTTGCCTTTAGTTTTCGTATAAGCCCATTAAATGTCGTTTAACTTTCGGTAATCTATACGGTTCTACTACTGTTTAATTCAGACAGAGCACATGTTTTTCAAACTTTTAAATATGAAAATCAATAAATTTTCTATCATGTCATATACCGTTGTGAAGTATGCATTTTGTCGTAATAAATGAGCACCAGGGTACATACCATCTCATTCAGAAAATAAAACGCAAAACTTTTTTAAAATCCTTGCGGGAATTTGTCATTGTTTACTTTTGTAACAGACGAACGGAAGTTGTTATCATCCGGGCAATTTCAAGTTTATCCTGGATTTGCCTATTCATCGTGGGTACGATCGCGTAACAAGGGAAACGACTCCTACAATTTGGTTGTTTACAGCTACTGTTTTTCTTTGGGTAGTCTCCCTTTAGTCAGACGATCTTACCGGTGTGAAAAAATGAAATCGTCGTACATGCGCAGTTCAATTCTTCTGAGCCATATGTTTTATACTTCCTGTCGTCTGTATGGCTCCAATGCATTGTGTAGATCCCCGCAAGGATTTTAAAAAGTTTTGCGTTTTATTTTCTGAATGAGATGGTATGTACCCTGGTGCTTAAACAGTAATTAATGTAACATCACATAACACATTGTTTGATCAAATTGTTGTACACAATAATCATTGCAGTTGTATATTTTTAGACAAGTATGGGTCTTACTTTAATCAGTTCTAGTAGAGAAGAAAATGTCATAAATTGTCGATTTCAAAGACAGAAGAATGTTACAGGAGAACCCCGGATCTTTGATCTAAATAAACGATGGATTTTATTATTTGCAAAAGGACCTGTAGATACACCAGGTGAGCACAGATGTTTTAGTCGAATGCACCAACAGCTACAAACGCTCACGTACTTATGCACGTCACATATATACCTGTCCCTAGCTGCGATATAATATGGCATTTTAAGTATTCGCTTAATCGACGCCAATTGAGACATCCGCAAATATAGTATAACCTGCTATTAAACCCACCTCTATATACAAGACCATTGTCTATAGAAACTGGTCTGAAGTATCCCCAATGAATTTTGCTATGTTATGGCTTTCTAGTTTTAGGCATCCATTCTTATTTGATGAAAGACTAACCCTTTGCTCCCAAATGATTTCTGACCTTGTCTATACACCCTTCCAGAAATAGCCGGAAACTGGTTATCGCTCTTGATATGACGTCACACCGGGAAGGCTATCTATCGATCCCATCATCATGTACAGTATATTCACTCAGTTCGAGTATATGTTAGGTGTCATATGTAAGCTACAGGTGAGATGATGAACCGACAAAGCGAATATTACTTTAAAGGGTGTATATTCACTCAGTTCGAGTATATGTTAGGTGTCATATGTAAGCTACAGGTGAGATGATAAACCGACAAAGCGAATATTACTTTAAATAAATTACAAATTACAAATGGCTAATTAAACAAATTTTAAACACATAGATGATCATCCGAAAAGACACTTAACATTGTAAAGGATTGTGTAGAATTTGTTGTAATTTCTTCAACAAAATAATAAGTTTTATTTTTACTAGAAAATTGCAATTTGTAAATGTTTAAATTTGAAAAATATAAAATACATGTACGTATGTTTATTAATATCTTGGTTTATTTAATTACCCTCAAGGACATTTGAAATTCATATTTTTATCCGACTGGAAATATTTTAATTTTTTAATCAAATTACTACAAACGTTCACCTTCCACTTTTTTCTTATTTATCTTTATTTATTTTATAAAATCGGATTTTTCATAAAACTTATTTACAAAATATTGATATAAATTAAACAATTCAGATACATAATTGATAGTCAAAATAATTTGAAAACTTAAATTTTCCTGTGATTACAAATTAGCGACATCTTAAAGTTGTATTTAAAAATCATTGTTCAACGGATTAAACTTTCATTAAAGAAACATCCGTTATTGCTAAAAATGTTAAAGGTTCTGAAAATTTATTTTCAAAATTATTAATAAAAATATTAAAAAAAAAAAACAACAACATTGAAATTTCGGTTGTATGGTTAAAATTTCGGTCAAATTTATATAAATAACAACTGATTCTAAGTAGAAATGATGGCATCCTTACCTAAGTTGACTTAAAAAATAGGACTTTTAATTGGTTTCATTAATCAAATTTGCAATTAACAAGTCTCTAGATTATCTGATTACGAGATGAACAAGTCAACACCTGATTATAATACACAGTGATAAATATCTGATTTGTTCTCATGTAGTGTCGTATCACTGCTTTGGCTATTTTATACTTATTTGTCAAAAATCAAAAAGTATAAAAATGAAAATAAATAAATAAATAACTTTTAATACTAATTACGCGGTGTTTATTATTATTTATCATCTTTAAACTGTAACACAAATATGTTAAGTTTCAAAATGTCGGATAAATAATTATCCCATGACTCGTTATAATTTTTTCGGATAGATAATTTGTTCGTTTATATAATTATTCACTGAGTTACAGAATACTTAAAATGCAATGTTTGTAGCTCTCTCTCTCTCTCTCTCTCTCTCTCTCTCTCTCGTTTAAATAATTCTACCGACTGAGAATCTGAGATTAACGAAAAGCTTAGACTACTTCTGACACACCTGGATTCATTCATGCATAAGCAAATTGTCCTTAGGTTGGACCGAAGCATTTTCTCTCCTGTAAATCAGGTAATCAAAATCAGTGCCCTAATTAGTTCCGAATGACTGCCCATGACTTGGTATTACAATAACAAATATGTCATGGAACAGTTATTATTATGTAACAATTAAAATGAATTTTTAAAATTTTTAATGAAAAATATATTAATTTCAAATTATTTTTTAAAGTCATGGAATAAAATACCAGCGATATGTAATTAAAATTGAAATTTAATATTTAATTTTAAAACAATATTATATTGAGGGAAAATACGAAATGCTAGTATTTCCTTTTCATAACTCCCTGTATGACATCACATTTTACTATCAATCATGGCACTCCCGCCAGGTGTCGCGATTTATCGGAAGGGTGTATAAAGACCACTATTTTGCATAATCTATCTTAAAAAATAATATATTGTTCATCCTTGTAGCAACAAATGACACAAAATGAAACTTCTTTTTCGCAAATTAGAAAATTATTATTTATTAAAATACTGGTTTGTAAAATTTGGCCACTGGCTTTATTTTATTTTCAGGTCAGAAGAGTATTCATATAGAATCACCGGAATTTAGCGCTCAAGTTGTAGATTTTCAGTCAACAGAAAGGTTAGGTGGCGCTTCCACAGAATATATCTTAGTTAAAGTGCACGGTAAATATGCGGTTTTATCTGTAACCATTGGCCTATTATGCATACCAAAAAGTAACATATTTATCCATCTATGAGAATTATTATAAAGTGATATACATGTCAAATAAGCGAAATGAAACACTTGAACCACAAAATTTGTTCACTTCACTTTTTACAATTCTGTCTAGTGTTTGTCCAAATCTGGGAGTTTTATAATAATTTAAACCATAAAGAATGGGTTCTGCAAACTTATCTTAGCAGAACATGTCGCAAAAGTACGAACAAAAAGCTTTATCATCTTCCGTCTTGTATTAGATCTTGTTTTATTGATAATACTATTACAATCTTTTTTCAACTTTCATTTCATTGCACTTGTGTCATATTATATTTCTGAATATTTCATCAAGAAACTTAAAAATGTAACACATCTTTTGTACTAAAATATGTAAAAGACATAAAAGGCTTGTTAAGTGTTCTAAATCAAATGTTTTATTAAAACTTAATATTTTGTTTTTGTACAGCGTCATTGATGCTTCTAGCGTGGATATTATTCTCTAGTGTTGGTATTGTCACAGCTAGATATGTAAAGTCTGGGTGGAGTGACAAGACGTTGTTTGGACTCAAAGTATGGTTCCAGGTACGTAGATCTAACTCGCTTCGGAGTCGTATGCTTAATTATATGCTAAATGCATCAAGCTACAGCCAACCGCATTGAATATAGTGTTTGAGAAACGTTGCTTTATGCTTCGACCTCGATTTGTTTTTCTCTTATATCGATGTGGCCTCTTACAGTGGTAAGTTGAATGTATGTTTTACGTCACATCATCAACTTTTCAGTCAATAAAATTTCACAAATTTTAATCATTATTCTAAATACAAATTTATGTAAGGTGTGAATTATTGCGTTTCTGATCGTCTCTCAGTTTTAAAATGATGAAATGGTGAATAAACCGATATGTACAGAACAACCATTGACCTTAGGCATGTGCACTAAAGACCACCGTACGGTAAAATCTATACATGAGGTATGCGAAGCAAGACTGGTTCTAACGGCCCTGTGCCGTTGTCAGAATGTAGAAATAACAACAGTATAGAGCGGGTTCAACTTATGTATTTCTTTCCTCTGGCAAGGGTGAAAAATAGGAAATAACTTGATATGTGGTTAATAGGACTGATATACAGTTGATTTATACAAAAGAGGTTTACCCTACTCCTTTGGAAGGCCAGAATAGCTGAAAATTACTAACAACCAGACAAGCGGGAACATGGAAATAGAAATCCGAAACTAAAACACAAACCAAAAAAACGGTATACTTCTGAATCCGGCACGGAGACGTCACACAGAATATACCAGCTCGGACATCCGTTTTTGTCATAGTTATAGATAATCCATGACAAATCTCTCAAAATACATTTGTAAATCATAATTTTGATATGATATGGGATGTGTTCTTTCGGTTCCATCTTGCTTATTGTGAGGTACCTAATTAGAAGTAAATCACACACATTGAGCAATGAAGTATGTTTCACTACTATTTTTGTTTTTTAATGTAGGTACACCGAGCATGTATGGCAGCTACACTTGTTTTCACTGTTGCTTCATTTGTCACCATTTTCATTGAAGTCGAGGGTTACAGCGAGGTACGTATATATAATAGTAAACACAAATATACAATGTATTTATTTCAAAATCTCAAATCCGAGGAGTACATAGTAAGACTTTTGTCATTTTTAGATTAATGTCGCGGTGCTAAAACCCGAAGAAAACCATGACCCAGTTGTTCGAAGCTTAATTACCTTAATCAATGATTAACACAAAATAAATGTCAATAAAAATCAAAATAGCATTACCAAATCAGTTATTTTGTAACGGTATTCCTAAGCTTGATGAAATTATATTCATTTCCGACATTTGCAACATTAATTTTAATAAATATTTAAAATTATTCAAATATTATATTTTGATTAATCACTTGATTAGATTTATCAGACCTCAAATATTTAAAATTATTCAAATATTATATTTTGATTAATAACTTGATTAAATTAATCAGACCTCGAACACTGCCCGCAACAATCTTTAGCAAACGAACAATCAAACTCATTGTGGGATCTATCTGGTAGACATTCGAACCTCGCCACGACAAGCACTGTGATCCGTTAAATGGCACTTTAAACTCGAGCAAATGAGATTGTGTAAACCAAATGCCAACCAGTGAAATGCAAATTAACATACAGTCTAACCTGCCTTAAAGGCCACCTCTTTATAAGGGTCACCTGCTTATAAAGGCAAGATAAACTGTATCCAAATTGTTCTTTATTCATATTTTTTTTAACTTTTATATAAAGGCCACCCGCCCATAAAGCTTAAGACCACTTTTACTGGTTCTCTTGTGTGGTCTTTAAAGATATGTTTGACTGTAATAGATATTTGAATTTTAAATAACAATGGCTAAATATCATTTTTTGTCTTGTGATGGAAATGGCGGGAAACCGGTGTTACGGGCGCTATGGACACTTCTGAATGTAAAGGATTTTGAAGGAATGCTAATATGTTAAATTGCATACATCCTTGTGAGTTAATTACATCACTAGAACTTGCTTTTGAAAATCACTTATTTAAAATCCCGATATTTGGCTGTCTCTTGTGTTTTCTGCTTTAATATTTATCTGCATGTTTTTTGCTTATGTTCGTAGATTTTGCCAATTACAGGTTTATCAGTCGCCAATTTCCTTCTATAATCTAGCTACTTTACAACTTTAAATTATGATGATCGTATAAGCCGAGTGTTATTGGAGGTCTTCATTTAATTAGTCTGTAAAATTGCATGTAGCAAGATGGTATTAAGTTGGTGGAACAGCATAAAAAATAACATATTATAAGACTCGAGACAGAAAAAGCAAGACAAATTTGTTGAGAACCCGTTTGAGTAGTGTTTGGATCGGTTGTAAGGAACCCATAATACCGGTTTCTCGCTATTTCCATCACAAGACGAAACATATCTATAAGCTAGCCTAAAAATCATCTTTAAGCAACTTTATGCCACCTTAAAGATGGCTTAATAGCAGTGGAATATTAAGCCACCTTTAAGCATCTTTAAACTGCAAGTTTTTTTTAACACCAGAAACCTTGTGACAAACTATAAAAACCTCCTCTGTAAATCTAAATTCTGCAATATAACTCGGGATGTTATTTTCGTGATTATGTTGTATTTTCAGATTATAACAGCTGACAACAAGACATATTTAAAGTCACATCCTGTACTTGGTATTATTGTTACAGCTTTGACCATGATAAATGTAAGACAACAATAAACATATAGCATAACAATATAGATCAAACCATCTAAGGATGTTGTAGACGGTCTAGGAATGACTTTGAATTGTTAATTTTTATACGTCAGTTAGAAACACAATCTGGTTATCTCGTTTTTTTATAAAATGTGTTTTAAAGTTTTACACAGATATCAGAACCCAATGCGTTTAAATAATTACAAAAGAACGTTCTAACAAATTGATTAGGGCTAAGAAAGTCGAAGCTCTATTAGGAATTACGAAAATTAAATGCCAAAATATATAAAATGTAGTCTTTAACTATTCGTATCTGTATAGATAACGTGGAGGTATCGAGACCAGAACTATACCATATATTGTAACCAAATATCTCCAGATTGGAAATGTATCTTAGTCTACCACTGTGAAAGCTTATGTAAGTACTTCTAGACGCATGTTATATATAGAAGGACACTGACACCTCTGGCTTTGCAAGTTGTTTAAAACTGTGAAAGAAAAATTAGAAATAACTATAGTATATGTCTACATATGAAATAGATTTATTACAAGACATCTTTGTTTTTAATAATTGGATATTTATTTGAATTTTAGCCCATAATGGCATTCTTCCGTCCAGGTCCTGACAGTGAAAAAAGAATTATATTTAACTGGTCACATAGAATTGTAGGATTTATAGCACACATTGCTGCAGGTAAACAATTATAATATCTAATTTCTGTATGTTAATTAACCGTTGTGTTGTGTGAACTCTGGCAGATCTTAGTGGGACAAGGTTTGTCAGTTCGCTTGCCAATTGCTTTCTCCGGGCATTATGGTTTCATCAACCATTCCGGCTGACAGTCTTGGTAAAAGTTATGTACTGAATCGGACATAAAATCTTTGTGTACACTCAGAATGATCCTAGTGTGAGAAGGTTTGTCAGTTTGCTTGTCAAGGTTGGAGGGATTTTTTCGCAAGGCACCCTGGTTTCACTCGCAATTCCGTCTGACAGCCTCGGTATAAGTGGATGTGTCTAAACTGGGTTGTAAAATAAGATTTTGTATAAATTAAATTAGAACCTAGTGTGACAAAGTGTGTTAGTTCCCTTGCCGAAGGTTGGTGGTTTTTACGGGTACTTTGGTTGTTTTCATCATTTCATTCTATCAATATAAGTGAAATAGCCTTCAGGTGAAAACACAATTTCTCCACTCCCTTTGAAAATCATGTTTTCATAGTTCAAAATATATATGAAAACAACTTAATATGTGGTTTTCTTGTTTGTAAATAAGTATAGTTATGTTCAGAGAGAGAGAGAGGAGAGAGAGAGGGAGATTAATATGAGTATTTATCAGTATAATATCCCACATTCCAGTTTGAATATCAATGAAACACTCACATGCAGGCCCATATCTAAATTACTATTCAAAAAGCAAAAGCAAATGTAAAACTCTGAATATTGGCAAATTAAGATAAACACGGGAACCTAAATCGAGGAAGTGAGAACAGATGCCCAGAAATATTAAGTACCTCCTGTCTAGCCAGATAACTGAATTAGTTATTTATTCAAAAGGGATACAAAATTCATATGAGCATCATAGCTGCCCCAAGGAATGTTATCCTTAACTTTCAAATCGATTGATGAATTTTGATCAAACTTTACACATATGTATACCAACATGAAACGATGGGTAGTGTACAAGTCAAAGGTCACAAACACAACTTAAGTCAGAACAGGGTAATTTGACACTGAAGAGACTGTTCCAATGTTTTGTTTTGTTCTTAATACAGCAATTACGATATTCTTTGGATTTGATCTTGGTAAATCTCAGGCACCTCCAGAAACAACATACATCATGGCAGCCTACGTGGCTTGTTTTGTGATTATACAGATAATACTAGAGATATTACAGTGTTATAATAATCACAAGTCTAAAGGTTAGTCTATATACTGGATATATCTTTATATTCATTATTACTAATATTCCGTTTGGTTTGTAGCCACCTCTTACAAAAACAAATTACATTTTATTTCTCGTGGCATAATTTTTTAGGAAGTGACCTAATGTACATTGTCAGTCTACTTAAAATCTTATGTCATAACGTCTGCTTACTTCGTTAAACTTTTAATTTCAATTAAAATTGAAAAAATTCCATGTTTTAAAATAGTGTGTAGGCTTTTAGAAAAAATAAAAGATTTTGAGCAAAGACTGCAATTGTACATTAGGTCATTTCCTAATTTAAAGTTTTTGTAAAACGTGGCCACAATCTTTGAAAAACGAGGGTTTGTTAATAAGAAATATGGTTTAATAAACTAGATTGCATGAAATCACTAAATATATACATGTATTATGTATAAAACACATTTCTATGTAGAAAATAATAAATAAAAGTCAATTGAAAATCTGGTGTAACGATGGTATGGTGTCGAAAATATCGACTAATAATATTGCCATTATCATATCATTAATTTTATTATTCAAAAAATGATATATGACAATATGAAGCTAAAACAAAAAAACCGGACAAAGTAATAGTGATTTTTGAAAACTGTTGGATTTAATAAACAGACAGAGTGCTGTAGAAGAAGCTATTGAAGGAAATTTGTTTAAATGAGTCCAACGGACAGACAAAAATTCTAGTAAGATTTTTTTTAACATAAGCTATGAAACCGTTGCATCGATTCATCAAATTCTGACTACAGATACAGGTGTATATTTTTGAAAAATATGAGTGGAAGAAGTGTTGTATACAATTTAAAATAAATTCTGACTGCTTTTTAATATGTAAAGTTTCAATCAATTTCAGTGGTACAATTTGAACTGCAGCAAAGAGGTGAAAAGCCACCGGAACCACCAAAAAAGGTAATTAAAACTTAACTCAAGATACAAAGTAAAAATATTTTCCCAACTGCAATTACTGCATTATGCTTTCGGACAGGCAGACCTGAATAATTAACAATAAGTAAAAAGCAATTAAAATTCAAAAAGATTGAGGCAATGACCGTTTAACGAACTACAATTGGAGTCGATATCTTGTTGAGTTGAATATTGGCGTTTTACGTCTTACAAAGTCAAGATTCTTCCACTTGTAACAGGGAGGTCTGTTCTGTGATAACGGAGGAAACTGGAATATCAGGAGAAAACCACTGATCTTTGTCGCTGAACTGACCAACTTTCTTACAGGAAGGTCAAAGGTTGTTTGCCGTTACATATCTATATGTGGGTGTATGAGGGAGTGAAAGACTGTATGTGTCCTTGTGTTGTATTTTGTCACTTATATATATTGTAAAATGTAAAAAAGAATATAAATAAAAAAAGAAAAAAAAAACATTCTTGCTTTGGACTGGTTCTAGACTCTGAAACACTTATTTTCATTCGGCAAGTGTTAGTAACGGTAAACTGTGCATTGTCATAGAGAATCCAATAGCAGTGATCAGGATGGTTTGAAAAGCACCGACCTTAGCCGAACAAACTGGCAACAATCAACTGTCCGAGTCTGATTTTAATCTAGGTGGTGTGGTCCATAAATCAGCGAAAAATTATAGCAGGATATATTGTACTTCTATGTTTATAAATACAGAAATATTCTAATGTTGCATAGTTAGTGGTTAAAAATTCAAATGCACCTGTGTTTCGCGGTCTATACACATTTTTATTTTGGATTTTTACTTGCGATAACAAGAAAAAAGTGCGTCCTTAAATCGGTGCAATTTTCTACTTCTTTTGTTACAGGGAAATAATTTCAACACTTGGCTGCTATACCTGCATATACTACTGATGACGTCATTCTCCATTGCTATAATAGTTTTGATCGTTTGAAAATGGTTTACATAATTGTTTAGCCAGTTTTTGTTTTTTTTTGACTGACTTTATACAATTATTTAGTATCAGTATACGTAGTGTAACATAAATATAGGATATTAATGACCGCTGTACCACATAATGCCTCGTAACGTTTTTGCGGAAGGTTTTGGAAAATGTTAACGTCACAAATTCCCACAATAACGTTGTTTGTACGGACGGGAAAACATTAGATGATATCACGCGTTACAGCGGCGAACCCCATTACACAGACTGTAATTAGTATGTACTATTTTATCGTCGTTCTATTGAAATATTTCTAACGTACTATTTTCTTGTCTTTAGTCACTCAGGAATTGATCTTTCATTGTACCATGTATATTATGAATTGTAGTACAATAATTTGTGATTACAATGTTATCTTTGTAACTATTAATATATACAATGTATAATAAAATTGAGTTTGAACTACTCTCAGGAAAACTAACGTGATAGTTTGTTTTGTCTTGTGTATTATGGTTTTAATATTTTCAAAATGTTTTTTGGAATATTGAATTATGTTAAAGCCGAATTTGAAATGTCACTTATAAAGAAACATGGTATTTCATGTTGGAGAGACTGGGTGAACTTTGTATATCTCAACCCTGCACCAATTTGTAATACAACGCTACCTTAAATGGCAGTTAGGTTGGAGGTTTACCATATCATGCACCCGCTATGATAAATTTGAAATACGAGGTGCATTAATTAACGCCGTTAATGAATAAAAGTTTAAAATGAAACTATTAATGCGAATATTTAAGGCCCTTTAAATGAGAGATGAGTCAAGTAATGGTGTTTAACGTCCCAGTCAAGAATATTGAACAGATATATCGAGACGTCGCCAGTTATAGTCGAAGGTGCAGAAAATTTGCCATGTCCGTTGCACTGATGGTATTATGAAACAGGATACTCTATCGTGCCAAGCCTGCCTTGATACGAGACCTCGTTAATTTTAAGTTCCCATCCGAAAGAATTGTTGCTTTCATTTTGTTATGCCGAGTGCTTGGCGAAAGTAGTCACAGCCCACGTTCAAGTCAGACTTGTGGGGGTTCAAACTCATGACATCCCACTTACGTAGCGAGCACTACCCACTGAGCAACCGCATTGGTCCTTAAAATAATAATTTAATTGTAATCAAAATATGATAAAGTTATAGGATATCCCAAATATGCTGTGGTATGTTTTTATTCAATGTGAAACGACATTCGAAAACTGATAAAAACATGTTTACTTGGAAATTAAGAACACAAGACGATAAAAGTTGATAAAACACCACAACAAAATAAGATAACGCAAAGATAAAGCCAACAAAATAGGGGCACTGAATTGACTGCAGATTTATCACGATTGTTTATAATAATATTGTTTCTACTTTGGATGGACACTGGAATTAATGTCCTGTATCGTTATAGTATTATTATATGACCCTCTACCATCCTATTTATTTACAACCAGTGACTCAGAAATAAACAATAAATAAACAAAGTTCAAATCACAATCCAAAAACAAAGTTAAAACTATGAAACTGACAAAATAAGTCAGCTGTGTGTTCCGGAAAGGTCAGCACATCCTCTTTAGCTAGCTACACCCGTCACGTGCGATTCATCAACTTATCAATATAATAAGCAAGTTGCAAACATAAGCAATAATTGGGATATTTCTTGTAAGTCTTTTTATGTAACCAACTTGCACCGGAGTGGGTCATTGTTAGCCGTGTTTCGAATCTACTTGGGGAAGATGTTAGTGTGTTGGAAACAATTTACCGGAGGGGTAAAACCGCTACTCTGTTTCAATCAAGTCAAATGAGAGTCCTCTTTATTTGGAGTAGAGTAATATTGTTTTACGTAAACCAATAAATTTCTTTTTTCCTTTGTCATCAAGTTGGACAGTTCTGGAATTGTAGAGTAAACCAGGGAAAACCACCGACATTCGGCAAGCAAACTGACAAGCACTCTCACGACAGGATCTGTCGGAGTGAGCTTCTAACCTAAGCGGTGAGAAAACCTGTGGTCCGTAAGCACGTGTTAAATAATTAGACCACTCTCTTTATGTCGTACAGGGACAACAACAGTCTACCCGCATTGTTCATATTTTATTAATATTCAGGAGTAAAGTGATTTATAAAAACGAGATGATCATTTTTAGGATTATGTGAAAATACACGCGAGATATTAAATGTTAATCGAAAATTTTGATATCTTGGAAAATTTATAATTGTTGATCCAGATCTCGGGAAATGTCATATACTACGAAAACGGTCAATGTGTAGAAATTGTTCAAAACTGCCGCTGAACAAGCTACCGTTGACAAATCACACCCCTTAAGATCCTACTACAGAACTTTCCAAGTGTTTGCCAAAAGACGGACGGAATAGGGCAACCGATGGCTTACTAGTGACATTTTCACACATGAAATTAACCCAACATGCAAACAATCTGGAAAACCCAAACTTATAGGAAAGACCCATAAAAAAGAATAAAGATTTTTGGGACGGTTATGTACATAATTCATGTTTTATGCCGTTCTGTTCACAGCAAGACATTTGTAAAGGCGAAATGCTTTAGGTCACAAAGAAAGCATGAGTAGCCACACACTTTTTCAGTGAAGTTAGACAAACATTTAGGGAATGCTATGGCCAAACATTGCCTGATGAGCAAATGCTTATTGCATCCATGCATTTGCGTTGTTGTATGCTGTTGATCATGTAAAGAAAATTAATATTAGCGAAAACCCGCTACGTTACATGCACATCAAAAACCAGCCGAATAGAACAAGACAGGGAATGATGGGGTGTCTGTAGAACCAATAATAGACTGCTGTCTGGTGAAAGCAAAATATTTCATCTGGAATTCAATCAACATTGTATGATCCCCGCAGCTCATCACTGACTAGTGGAGAAAATGCTATATCAGGTGTTCAGCTTTTTTAATTCTTAGGACAGTTGGATACCAATATGGAGTAATTCTGTTTTAATTGTAGAAGAATGTTCAACGGTTAAAACCAGGATGGGATTCTTAGCACCAGTTGGCAGTGTGTCAAGTTTCCAACTCTCTATATAAAAGAATTTAATTGTAAAGTGCATGAAAACATTTATAGTGATTTCAATGAGTACAATATAGAGGACTTCCCTCTTGATTTGTAAGCATTTCTTTTAAAAAGAATTGAATGTTTAGAGACTGCTTTAGATATTAATATGGATCTATACCAGGACTTACATATCAAGCTGCCAGCAGAATGTTGCGTGGAATTGGAAAAAAAGACAAGGGACCAGAATCAATCCGTGATGTGGTTAAAGGAAAAGACTAATAGGCAGTAACTTGGTTCAGTTTTAAATAGAAAATCTAAGAAAACAGAACAGTTTTTAAACATATCCTACTTGGAAAGAGAGACCCGTCACATGTTCCGCCAATTAAATATAGCTTGGACAATGAGGAGAGAGCTATACAACAATACATCAAATACATGAATATGGCAAGAAATCGTGTCACATTTTTTATAAATCTGGATTTGTTGTGAACTCGGAGTTTCCTTGGGCAGGTAACAGTCTAGATAGAAAAGTGTTCGATGCTAAATATGGATTGGGACTTTCAGACACCAAGTGCCCGTACAAAATAAAAGATATTTATTCTATTTGTACATGTGAAGATCCTAGATTTTTCTGCGAAAAGATTGAGAATGGATTACCGCGCCTCAAAAACAAATCATCATTATTCTGCACACGTGCATTGATAGCCTTGTGTTTGTAGTGCAACATGGTGTGGTGTATACCACAAAAGGATGAATTATTGAAAAATTTCCATTTGATGAGAAGTACTGGTGTAACATGTTGATAAAACTAAAGGATTTTAATGAGAAGTGCAGGTACAGATGAAGTATATACAAGTTCAAGAAATCATTATTTTGAAGTCCTGGATAACGTTCTTGGAGCACAGGTCATTCCAAGGAAATCACAAACCGATATAGTTACTTCAAAGGTTTTTTCTTCTTAACATGCACGGTTACGACCTTAATTTTTTAAACTTTTAAGTACTAGTACTTTTAAATTCTTGATTCGGTCCTACATTTTGAAATATTAATGACTTTTTTTTCATTAAATGGATATTCTTCCATCAATTTAAACAATTAGTAATAAGTAATTTAGTACAAATGTAGTATTTCAATACATTTATCACGTCATACTATCAGAAACAACAATAAATTACAGAGTGTTCAATTGTTGCTTTATCATTTATCTACTTTCCAACATTAATCAACAGCTTCTGACAAGTTGTCCTCCCTCAAAACGTTTACAGAAGATATTATATGATTTAACTCATATGTACAAATGTTCAATTGTTCGTTATTTAGTTCATAGATTAACCCTGGCGGAATGGTTAAGGTGTTAAAATGTTTAAAACCAAAGACGTCTCGCCACTGAGTTCGACCCCGCACAACCACAAGTAGGAAAAATAATTGTAGGCTTTTACGGGCTAGCTCAGTATCAGTATTGGTATATAGTATGCAAAGTAATTTGTGAACTACGTAGATATGTTTACTACGTCACAGCTCGTGTAGTCTGAATAAAGCTAACCCGAGAGTCGGACGCGTTTGTTGTCTGCTTAATCTGCATGCATTACTACAATGGTTTATAAATGCAGACCTATAACATGGTGTCAGAATGGGCTACATTTGTGAGTTATGGTTCGTTTTGTGAAATTTGGTGGCGCTGCTATCGATCCGGTCCAACATCATTGTTTACATTGACAGTCGACGCATTACGTTAAGAAGGTTGATATCACACAGTGATAGTAGAATTTATCTGACCATAGCATTTTAAATGTAAATGTAGATCTCATCATGTACATTAAAAATAAATTTGCTGTCACGGTTGAAGATTGTAGAGAGTATAATAACGGTTCGTAGACGCTACCTAAATCAGACAAATAAATAACTAGTAAATCTGCCTGGCGCAAGGCAAATTTAGCGGTACATGTAATCAAACCCACGAATTAGTCATTTGTAGACGATTTTTACAGAAAAAATGGATTTTTAGCTAAAATGTCCATGAATGGCATAAAAATAAACGATTTTTGAATCAGTGATGTCCATATAGTAGGACTAGTACCGGTAACCATTACATATCTACAAGACGAATTACCTTTTTACTTACGTCACTAATTTATATTTATTTCTTTTTTAATGAAGACAAGCTAGTTAATGCGCAATCACTGGTAAAAACTCTGAAATACTTTTTTTTTTGAACTTTGACTAAAATTAAGTAATAGCCACAGCCAGCAAATTAAAATGGACCGGATCGATATGAACGCCACCTGGAATCAGGGGGACATAACTAGATCAGTACAGTAGTAAATGTCTTCCATTCAGAAGCGGACTAGCGGCAAGTGACACAAAAGCTAAGTGTGATTGAATTTTGAGTTTCAATTGTGACTGAATTGAAACTGCATTTCGACAACGTGAGTTCCCGTCGTCACATGCAGTATGGCTCGGTCGCACCTTTCGTTCCCACAAAAGCTAGATTTAGACAGAAATTTCGCAACAAAATGGAAAAAACTGAAGCGAACACGGACTAATTATGAAATAGCAAGTGGTCTCGGTGAAAAATAAACGAGAACTGCCACGTTTTTTACATGCATCCGTCCTGGACGCAGTTGATATTTACGAGGATCTGGCATTCCTCCAGGAAAACGATAAGAAGGTCAGTGCTCCAAGCAGGTTTTGAAAACTGGTAGCCACATGGCTAATAATTCAAAAAATTCAGTAGCCATTTCAAAATTTTTGTCGCCAGGTAAAATTCTTGGTGGCCAAACCTTATATTATTATTAAATTCTTTCTATCACACCGCCCGTCGCTACTACCGATTGAATGGTTTAGCGAGATCCTCGGATTGGTCCCACCATGGTAGGCAACTTTCAAGGCGGAGCGATGAGAAGACAATCAAACTTGATCATTTAGATGAAGTAAAAGTCGTAACAAAACCCAAATCAAAAAGTGATTTTTGCCGTTTGACTGTCATTAAGCAAAATTAGATCACGGTCAGTTATGCGCTTTAAACTATAAAGTTACCTGCTTTGATTCAAGCGCTTTTAAGATATTATTGATGGCGAGACTATTTGTCAGGTTGGGTGACGGGTCATGAACAAAATTTTCGGATTTCCCGATTTTAGTGGCCAAACTCAAAAAAAATATTTGACATAATGGCGATCGTCTGACAATTTGTAGTCGCAAAATCCGATTTTTTACTAGGCTACTTGGAGCACTGAAGGACATTACAAAAGTGCTCAATAACTCCAGATCGCCCGTGGAGTAAAATAGGGATAGATCTTTTTACGTTTTAGGAAGAGGAATATCTTATCACAGTCGATTATTTTTCCGATAATTTCGAAATGGATAAGCTGTATGACACGACATTGACAAGCATTACTGAATGTCTCAAGGTTCAGTTCAGTCGACACGGTATACCAGGCATATTTTTAAGCGATAATGGAGTTCGAACACATAACATATCGCCCTATCACAACTAGTCGAATGGCAAGGCAGAATCAGCTGTAAAAATTGCTAAGAATATGCTTAAAAAATCGCGACGCAGCGGTCAAGACCCTTAGAAAGTACGCGAATTGTAGACATGAACAGTAGTCCGGTTCAGAGATTGATGTCGCGTCGAACTTGACACACATTTCCGATGTCAAATACACTTTTGTCGCCTAAGGTTGTCACTGAAGTAACTGATAATTTGGCAATCAAGAGAAAAAGGCAAAGTTGTATTATGACCGTTGCGCGAAAGATTTACCAGAACTGAAAATTGGACAACCTATACCAATGAGTTCATTACCGAACGATGCGTCTAAAACATAGAAATACGGAGCATGTGTAGACAAAGTGTCTTCGCGTTCGAATATTTAGATATAGGTGGACACTGGACACCGATATAGACGTTATCAAAAATATCCAAGATACACGCCGGAAGTAGAGTCGCATGGTAAAACAGAACATAATCTAATTCTTGACCGTTTTCGACCAGTTGACAATATACCGAAAAATGTTGTCATTACACCGCAAACAAAGGTTGACGTTGTTATGATATAGCTAATTAAAATGTACAATTTATTTATAAATACTTTCTCACACACTGCTGCAGGTCAGTTACAGTTAGATTAACACTCAAGTGTTTAATGGTTTATTGAACAGCTGGACATCACACTATAGGTTCCTCTCCTTTCTCTACAGGTACAGTTAATCACGCCTACAAGAATGTATTGATGTTTTAATTTAGAGATAGAATAAAATTGTAGTCTAAACATACAAGTCGTGTTATGGTCTTAAACAGTGTCAAAAACATAATATGGTGTCAGAATATTAATATAAAAAATCTAAAAATGCAAAGGGTTTCAACACCTCCATCTTTACATTTAACTGGGAATTTAAAAGAAAACAGGAGGAAGTTCAAACAACAGTTCGATATTTATTTCGTACCTGCAGGTCTAAGTACCAGAAGGAATGAAGTAAAAGCGAACAGATTGTTACATGTAATTGGTCCAGAGGCAGTGGAAATATATTATTTAAACATTTACATGGACAATTCAGGAGAAGAGTTACAAACCGAAAAATCACAACAAAAGGCCCTTGGGCCTTAACGCTCACCTGTGACCTTGACTATTGAACCCATGAGCTTCATTCTCAAATATCAAAATGATAATTAGGCTAATATTCTAATATGCATCCCTATACAAAAAGTTTATAGTATCATTTCAGTACTTGTTTGTATCTGTGACCTTGACGTTTGAACCCATGCCCTTCATTCATATATCAAATTGACCATTGTGCCATTACCAACAATATTCTAATATACATGCCTATACAAAAAGTTCATAGTTTTGCAGATACTTAACTATTTTAATAGTTGAACATCTGTGACCTTGACCTTTAAACCAACGACCTTCATTCATATATCAAAATGATCGTAGGGATAATACCTAAAATATTCTTATATACATGCCTGTACAAAAAGTCTTTAGTGTTTGAGATAAATAATCATTTCAGTACTTGTTTACATCTGTGACCTTGACCTTTGAACTCATGACCTTTATTCATATATCAAAATGACCATTGGGCCATTACCTACAATATTCTAATATACATGCCTATACAAAAAGTTCATAGTTTTGCAGATAATTAACTATTTTGGTAAACTTGTACATCTGTGACCTTGATCTTTGAACCCATGACCTTAATCATTATATCAAAATGATTGTCATGTCAATACCTACAATTAACCAAAAATCCTACGTCATTATCACCAGAAATGTTTAAAAAATAGCTTTTTATATCAAAGGTCAAAAACTGGGACATGACCTTGACATCAATTGGAAGAAAATCGCCAGACAAGATCAACAGTGAAAATTCTATACAGTTATCTTCAGCCATTATGAAGTTATAACAATAAATGTCTCATTTTAAAAATAACATAATTTTACGCAAAAACCGGTTAACCTATTTTTCGTCCAATTCTCATGAAAAACAATTTTAATGTATCTAGGTATCCTGAATCTAAAAATCTTATCAAAATTTGCCTGCACCTTTTGGTTTCAGAGAAGATTTTTTTGTCTTTTGGCTATTTATAGTAACGGCAGCCATATTGTTGGGCGTGGTCAAACCCCGAACACAATTTTGGAAGCCTGTTACCCAGGCATAATAATCACTAAGTTTTATCAAATTTAGCTCAGTAGTTTTGGAGGAGAAGATTAAAATGTAAAGTTTACGCACGACGCACGGTGAGCTAATAATGCAAAGATAAAACCAACAAAATAGGGGCACTAAATTGATTGCAGATTTATCACGATTGTTTACAAGTGTTTCTACTTTGGATGGACACTGGAACTAATGCCCTGTATCGTTATAGTATTATTATATGACCCTCTACCATCCCAGTGACTCAGAAATAAACAATAAATAAACCCTACCAATCCATGTTCAAATCACAATCCAAAAACAAAGTTAAAACTATGAAACTGGCAAAATAAGTTAAAACATAGACTTTCACCAGGGAAATGAACTGTGTGTTCCGAAAAGGTCAGCACCTCCTCTTTAGCTAGCTACACCCGTCACGTGCGTCAACTTATCAATAAGCAAGTTGCAAACATAAGCAATAATTGGGATATTTCTTGTTAGTCTTTTTATGTAACCAACTTTCACCGAAGTTGGTCATTGTTAGCCGTGTTTCGAATCTACTTTGGGAAGATGTTAGTGTGTTGGAAACAATTTACCTGAGGGGTAAAACCGCTACTTCATTTCAATCAATAGTCTTTTAAACGTTAACAGAGGCATTAAATGAGAGTCCTCTTTATTTGGAGTAGAGTAATATTGTTTTACGTAAACCAATAAGTTTCTTTTTTCCTTTGTCATCGAGTTGGACAGTTCTGGAATTGTAGAGTAAACCAGGGAAAACCACCGACCTTCGGCAATCAAACTGACAAGCACTCTCACGACAGGATCTGTCCGCGTGAGCTTCTAACCTAAGCGGTGAGATGCCCTGTGTTCCGTAAGCACGTGCGTTATATAATTAGACCACTCTCTTTATGCCGTACATGGACAACAGCAATACAACATAAAGGTTAACCTGCATTGTTTTTATTTCATTGTTATACAAGAGTTAAATGATTTATAAAAACTATATAATAATATTCAGGATCATGTGAAAATACACGTCAGATGTTAAATATTAATCGAAAATTATGATATCCAGATCCCGGGAAATGTCATTTACTACGAAAACGGTCAATGTGTACAAATTGTTCAAAACTGCCGTTGAACAAGCTACCATTGACAAATCTCACTCCTTACAGAACTTTCCAAGTGCTTGCCAAAAGACGGACGGAATAGGGCAACCGATGGCTTACTAGTGACATTTTCACACATGAAATTAACCAAACATGCAAAAAATCTGGAAAAACCAAACTTATAGGAAAAACACATAAAACAGAATACAGATTTTTGGAACGGCTATGTACATAATTCATGTTTTATGCACTTCTGTTCACAGCGAGACATTTTTAAAGGCGAAATGCTTTAGGTCAAAAAAGCATGAGTAACCACACACTTTTTCAGTAAAGTTAGACAAACATTTAGGGAATGCTATGGCCAAACATTGCCTGATGAGCAAATGCTTATTGCATCCATGCATTTGCGTTGTTGTATGCTGTTGATCATGTAAAGAAAATTAATATTAGCGAAAACCCGCTACACTACATGCACATTAAAACCAGCAGAATAGAACAAGACAGGGTTGATGGGGTGTCTGCAGAACCAATAATAGACTGCTGTGTTGTGAAAGCAAAATATTTCATCTGGAATTCAATCAACATTGTATGATCCCCGCAGCTCATCACTGACTAGTGGAGAAAGTGCTTAGGTGTTTAGCTTTTTTAATTGTTAGGACAGTTGGATACCAAAATGGATTAATTCTGTTTTAATTGTAGAAGAATGTTCAACGGTTTAAACCAGAATGAGATTCTTAGCACCAGTTGGCAGTGTGTTAAGATTCCACCTCTCTATAACAGAATCGAATTTTAAAGTGCATGAAAACTTTTGTAGTGATTTCAATGATTGCAATATATAGGACTTCCCTCTTGATTTGTCAGCATTCCGCTGGAAATAAATTGAATGTTTACAAAACGATTAAGATATAAATATGGATATATACCAGGATTTACATGTCAAACTGCCTGCAGACTGTGGTGTCGCATTGGAAAAAGATACAAGGAACCAGAATCCATCCGCAAGGTGGTTTGAGGAAAAAATGAAAAGATTGACAGTCAGTAACTTTGGTTTAGTTTTAAATAGAAGACCTTAAGAACAATGAACAGTTTATAAACATTTCCTAATAGGAAAGAGAGGCCAGTCACATGTTCCATCAATTAAATATGACTTAAACAATGAAAATAGAGTTGTACAACAATACAACAAATACATGAATAGGGCTAGAAATCGTGTCACATGTTTTGAATCTGGATTTGTTGTGAACTCGGAATTTTCTTTTGGCAGGCGACAATCCAGATAGGAAAGTATTCGAAGCGAAATACGGAATGGGACTTTTAGAAAACAAGTGCCCGTACAAAATGGAAAATATTATTCTTATTAATGCATGTGAAGATCCTAGATTTTTCTGCGAGAAAATTGAGAATGTATTACCGCGGCTCAAAAGAAATCATCGTTAATAATAATAATTTCTTATGCACAATTGCATTGGCAACTTGGCGTTTGTGGTGCAAAATGGTGTATACCAAAAAGGGATTAATTGTTGAAAGAATTCCATTTGATGAGTAGTGGCATGATGTTAAAATTGAAGGACTTCTATGAGAAGTTCATGTTACCGCTGATTACAGTGTTATGATTAACGTTTGTAAATAGTTCTGTTTCAATGATTTTGTAAATACTTCTAATAATTAAGATTTCATTAGTGAATCTCGAATATTGATATACAGTGAAATCTATATATAAAGTACAACTGTTTGTAAACAATGGAAAAATTTATCCAGTTTCTGGCAGTTACGTATGTTTTTTTCATCTCAATATAATTCCACTGACCCTGTACAAGGAACACAGTGGGTGATCTTTAAATACAGGTTTATTACAATGCTTTTTTATGTATGTTAATTTATTAAAAAAAGAGGAGATGAACAGAAAATGACACGAAGATCTCTAGAAAATGACGAAGTTATCCGAAAGAATCGTTGCTTTCATTTCGTAATGCCGAGTGCTTGGCGAAAGTACAGTCACAGCCCACGTTCAAGTCAGACTTGTGGGTGTTCAAACTCACGACATCCACTTACGTAGTGAGCACTACCCACTGAGCAACCACATTGGCCCCTTAAATAATAATTAAGTGTTACCAAAGTATTATAAAGTTATAAGATATCCCACATATGTTCGTTGTTGCTGTGATATGTTTTTATTTAATGTAAAATGACAATCGAAAACTGAAAAAAATGTTAATTTGAAAATAAAGGACATAGAACTATAAAAGTTGACCAAAACAACATAGCAAAATAAGATATTACAAAGATAAAGCCAACAAAATAGGAACACTGAATTGATTACACATTTATCACTATTGTTTACAATAGTAAACAATTATTTCTACTTTGCATAGACACTGAAATTAATGTCCTGTATCGTTATAGTATTATTATATGACCCTCTACCATCCTATTTATTTACAACCAGTGACTCAGAAATAAACAATAAATAAACCATACCAATCCAAGTTCAAATCACAATCCAAAACAAAATTAAAACTATAAAACTGACAAAATAGGTTAAAACATAGACTGTCACCAGCGAAATGAGCTGTGTGTTCCAGAAAGGTCAGCACATCCTCTTTAGCTAGCTACACTCGTCACGTGCGAATCGTCAACTTATCAATAAGCAAGTTGCAAACATAAGCAATAATTGGGATATTTCTTGTTAGTCTTTTTATGTAACCAACTTGCACCGAAGTGGGTCATTGTTAGCCGTGTTTCGAATCTACTTGGGGAAGATGTGTGTTAGAAACAATTTACCTGAGGGGTAATACCGCTACTTCATTTCAATCAATAGTCTTTTAAACGTTAATAGAGGCATTAAATGAGAGTCCTCTTTATTTGGAGTAGAGTAATAATGTTTTACGTAAACCAATAAATTTCTTTTTTCCTTTGTCATCAAGTTGGACAGTTCTGGAATTGTTGAATAAACCAGAGAAAACAACCGACCTTCGGCAAGCAAACTGACAAACTTTCTCACATCAGGATCTGTCCGAGTGACCTTATAAGCTAAGCGGTGAGAAAACCTGTGGTCCGTAAGCACGTGCTTTATATAATTAGACCACTCTCTTTATGCCGTACATGGACAACAGCAATACAACATAAAGGTTAACCTGCATTGTTTTTATTTCATTGTTATACAAGAGTTAAATGATTTAAAAACACTAGATAATAATATTCAGGATCATGTGAAAATACACGTCAGATGTTAAATATTAATCGAAATTTATGATATCTTGGAAAATGCATAATTGTTGATCTAGATCCCGTGAAATTTCATTTACAACGAAAACGGTCAATTTGCACAAACTGTTCAACACTGCCGCTGAACCAGCTACCGTTGACAAATAACACTCAAGATACTACTACAGAACTATCCAAGTGCTTGCCAAAAGACTGATGGAATAGGGCAACTGATTGTTTTTCAGACATTTTCACCCATGAACTTAACCCAACATGTCAAAAAATCTGGAAAACCAAACTTATAGGAAAAACTCATAGAAAAAGAATACAGATTTTTGGGATGGGTATGTACATAATGTTTATGCTCTTCTGTTCACAGCGAGACATTTGTAAAGGCCGAATATTTTAGTCACACAGAAAGCATGAGTTACCACACACTTTTTCAGTGAAGTTAGACAAACATTTAGGTAATGTTATAGTCACACATTGATGAGCAACAGGTTATTGCAACCATGTTTTTGCGTTGTTGTATGTTGTAGATCATGTAAAGAAAATGAATATTAGTGAATTTCCGCTACACTATGCATATCAAAACCAGCAGAATAGAGCAAGAAAAGGAATGATGAGGCGTCTGCAGGACTAATTATGGACTGCCCTGTTATGAAACCGAAATATTGAAATGTTTTATTTGGAATTCAATCAACATTGTATTATCCCTGCAGCTCAGCACTGGCTAGTGGAAAAAGTGCTATATCAAGTGTTCAGCTTTTTGATTTCTTGGGACAGTTGGATCCAATTTGGGATTTAATTCAGTTTTAAATTTAGAAGAATCTTCAACGGTTAAAACCAGGATGGGATTCTTAGCACCAGGTGGCAGTGTGTTAAGTTTCCAACTCTCTATATAAAAGAATTAAATTGTAAAGTGCATGAAAACTTTTGTAGTGAGTTCAATGAGTACAATATATAGGACTTCCCTCTTGATTTGTCAGCATTCCCTTGGAAATCAATTGAATGTTTAGAAACTGCTTTAGATATAAATATGGATCTATACCAGGACTTGCATGTCAAGCTGTCTGTAGACTGGTGTGGGATTGGAAAAGAGACAAAGGACCAGAATCAATCCGTGAGGTGGTTTGAAGAAAGAAGGAAAAGATTGGCAGCTAGTAAGTTGGTGGTTCAGTTTTAAATAGAATATGAAACTGCTTTAGATATAAATATGGATCTATACGAGGACTTGCATGTCAAACTGCCTGCAGACTGTGGTGTCGCATTGGAAAAAGATACAAGGAACCAGAATCAATTCGTGAGGTGGTTTCAGGAAAGATGGAAAAGACTGACAGTCAGTAACTTTGTTTAGTTTTAAATAGAAGACCTTAAGACCAATGAACAGTTTATAAACATTTCCTAATAGGAAAGAGAGGCCAGTCACATGTTCCATCAATTAAATATGACTTAGACAATAAAAATAGAGTTGTACAACAATACATCAAATACATGAATAGGGCAAGAAATCGTGTCACATGTTTTGAATCTGGATTTGTTGTGAACTCGGAATTTTCTTTTGACAGGCGACAGTCCAGATAGGAAAGTATTCGAAGCGAAATATGGAATGGGACTTTTAGAAAACAAGTGCCCGTACAAAATGAATAATATTATTCCTATTAATGCATGTGAAGATCCTAGATTTTTCTGTGAGAAAATTGAGAATAGATTACCGCGCCTCAACAAAAATCGTTAATAATAATAATTTCTTATGCACAAGTGCATTGACAACTTGGCGTTTGTGGTGCAAAATGGTGTATACCAAAAAGGGATTAATTGTTGAAAGAATTCCATTTGATGAGTAGTGGCATGATGTTAAAATTGAAGGACTTCTATGAGAAGTTCATGTTACCGCTGATTACCAACACAGTGTTATAATTAACGTTTGTAAATAGTTCTATTTCAATGATTTTGTAAATACTTCTAATAATTAAAATTTCATTAGTGAATCTCGAATATTGATATACAGTGAAACCTATATATAAAGTACAATTGTTTGTAAATAATAGAAAAATTTATCCAGTTTCTGGCAGTTACGTATGTTTTTTTCATCTCAATATAATTCCACTGACCCTGTACAACGGACACAGTGGATAATCTTTAAATACAGGTTAATTAAAATACTTTTTTTATGTATTTATTAAAAATAGAGGAGATGAACAGAAAATGACACGAAGATCTCTAGAAAATGATGAAGTTATGCGAAAGAATCGTTGCTTTCATTTCGTAATGCCGAGTGCTTGGCGAAAGTACAGTCACAGCCCACGTTCAAGTCAGACTTGTGGGTGTTCAAACTCACGACATTCCACTTACGTAGCGAGCACTACCCACTGAGCAACCGCATTGGCCCTTAAAATAATAATTAAGTGTTACCAAAGTATTATAAAGTTATAAGATATCCCACATATGTTCGTAGTTGCTGTGATATGATTTTATTCAATGTAAAATGACAATCGAAAACTGAAAAAAAATGTTAATTTGAAAATAAAGGACATAGAACTATAAAAGTTGACCAAAACAACATAGCAAAATAAGACATTACAAAGATAAAGCCAACAAAATAGGAACACTGAATTGATTACACATTTGTCACGATTGTTTACAATAGTGAACAATTATTTCTACTTTGGATAGACACTGTAATTAATGTCCTGTATCTTTTTTGTATTATTATATGATCCTCTACCATCCCATTTATTTACGACCATTGACTCAGAAATAATCAAGAAGTAAACCATACCAATTATGCTCAAATCACAATCCAAAAACAAAGTAAAAACTATGAAACCGGCAAACTTAGTTAAAACATGAACTTTTACCAGGAAAATGAGATTGTGTTCTGCGGAAGGGCAGGTACCTCATGTTTACCTAGCTACAAACATTAACAATAAATGGGGTATTTCTTGTTAGTCTTTCATGTAACCAATTTCTGGGTCATCGGTTGTAACCTTCGGCAAGCAAACTGACAAACACTCTCAAAAAAGAATCTGTCCGAGTGAGCTTCTTACTTAAGCAGTGAAATGCCCTGTGGTTCGTAAGCACGTGCGTTATATTATTAGATCTCTCTTTATGTCTTACATAGACAACAGTCTACCCGCATTCTTTATGATCATGCGAAAATACACGTGAGATGTTAAATATTAATCGAAATTTATGATATCTTGGAAAATGCATAATTGTTGATCTAGATCCCGTGAAATTTCATTTACTACGAAAACGGTCAATTTGCACAAACTGTTCAACACTGCCGCTGAACCAGCTACCGTTGACAAATAACACTCAAGATACTACTACAGAACTATCCAAGTGCTTGCCAAAAGACTGATGGAATAGGGCAACTGATTGTTTTTCAGACATTTTCACCCATGAACTTAACCCAACATGTCAAAAAATCTGGAAAACCAAACTTATAGGAAAAACTCATAGAAAAAGAATACAGATTTTTAGGATGGGTATGTACATAATGTTTATGCTCTTCTGTTCACAGCGAGACATTTGTAAAGGCCGAATATTTTAGTCACACAGAAACCATGAGTTACCACACACTTTTTCAGTGAAGTTAGACAAACATTCAGGTAATGTTATAGTCACACATTGCTCATGTGTGACTGAAGAGCAACAGGTTATTGCAACCATGTTTTTGCGTTGTTGTATATCATGTAAAGAAAATGAATATTAGTGAATTTCCGCTACACTTCATGCATATCAAAACCAGCAGAATAGAGCAAGACAAGGAATGATGAGGCGTCTACAGGACTAATAATAGACTGCTGTGTTGTGAAAGCTAAATATTTCATCTGGAATTCAATCAACATTGTATGATCCCCGCAGCTCATCACCGACTAGTGGAAAAAGTGCTATATCAAGTGTTCTGCATTTTGATTTCTTAGGACAGTTGGATCCCATTTGGGATTTAATTCAGTTTTAAATTTAGAAGAATGTTCAACGGTTCAAACCAGGATGGGATTCTTAGCACCAGTTGGCAGTGTGTCAAGTTTCCAACTCTCTATATAAAAGAATTTAATTGTAAAGTGCATGAAAACATTTATAGTGATTTCAATGAGTACAATATAGAGGACTTCCTTCTTGATTTGTAAGCATTTCTTTTAAAAAGAATTGAATGTTTAGAGACTGCTTTAGATATTAATATTGATCTATACCAGGACTTACATATCAAGCTGCCAGCAGAATGTTGCGTGGAATTGGAAAAAAAGACAAGGGACCAGAATCAATCCGAGATGTGGTTTAAGGAAAAGACTAATAGACAGTAACTTGGTTCCGTTTTAAATAGAAAATCTAAGAAAACAGAACAGTTTTTAAACATATCCTACTTGGAAAGAGAGACCCGTCACATGTTCCGCCAATTAAATATGGCTTGGACAATGAGGAGAGAGCTATACAACAATACATCAAATACATGAATATGGCAAGAAATCGTGTCACATGTTTTATAAATCTGGATTTGTTGTGAACTCGGAGTTTCCTTGGGCAGGTGACAGTCCAGATAGAAAAGTGTTCGATGCTAAATATAGATTGGGACTTTCAGACACCAAGTGCCCGTACAAAATAAAAGATATTTATTCTATTTGTACATGTGAAGATCCTAGATTTTTATGCGAAAAGATTGAGAATGGATTACCGCGCCTCAAAAAAAATCATCATTATTCTGCATTGATAGCCTTGTGTTTGTAGTGCAACATGGTGTGGTGTATACCACAAAAGGATGAATTATTGAAAAATTTCCATTTGATGAGAAGTACTGGTGTAACATGTTGATAAAACTAAAGGATTTTTATGAGAAGTGCAGGTGCAGATGAAGTATATACAAGTTCAAGAAATCATTTTGAAGTCCTGGATAACGTTCTTGGAGCACAGGTCATTCCAAAGAAATCACAAACCGATATGGTTACTTCAAAGGGTTTTTCTTCTTAACATGCACGGTTACGACCTTAATTTTTTAAACTATTAAGTACTAGTACTTTTAAATTCTTGATTCGGTCCTACATTTTGAAATATTAATGACCGTTTTTCATTAAATGGATATTCTTCCATCAATTTAAACAATGGGATACATATGGCGGGAAACAGTATCAGGACCGCTTCGCGTCTGCCCCAACTCTCTATATAAAAGAATTTAATTGTAAAGTGCATGAAAACATTTATAGTGATTTCAATGAGTACAATATAGAGGACTTCCTTCTTGATTTGTAAGCATTTCTTTTAAAAAGAATTGAATGTTTAGAGACTGCTTTAGATATTAATATTGATCTATACCAGGACTTACATATCAAGCTGCCAGCAGAATGTTGCGTGGAATTGGAAAAAAAGACAAGGGACCAGAATCAATCCGAGATGTGGTTTAAGGAAAAGACTAATAGACAGTAACTTGGTTCCGTTTTAAATAGAAAATCTAAGAAAACAGAACAGTTTTTAAACATATCCTACTTGGAAAGAGAGACCCGTCACATGTTCCGCCAATTAAATATGGCTTGGACAATGAGGAGAGAGCTATACAACAATACATCAAATACATGAATATGGCAAGAAATCGTGTCACATGTTTTATAAATCTGGATTTGTTGTGAACTCGGAGTTTCCTTGGGCAGGTGACAGTCCAGATAGAAAAGTGTTCGATGCTAAATATAGATTGGGACTTTCAGACACCAAGTGCCCGTACAAAATAAAAGATATTTATTCTATTTGTACATGTGAAGATCCTAGATTTTTATGCGAAAAGATTGAGAATGGATTACCGCGCCTCAAAAAAATCATCATTATTCTGCATTGATAGCCTTGTGTTTGTAGTGCAACATGGTGTGGTGTATACCACAAAAGGATGAATTATTGAAAAATTTCCATTTGATGAGAAGTACTGGTGTAACATTGTTGATAAAACTAAAGGATTTTTATGAGAAGTGCAGGTGCAGATGAAGTATATACAAGTTCAAGAAATCATTTTGAAGTCCTGGATAACGTTCTTGGAGCACAGGTCATTCCAAAGAAATCACAAACCGATATGGTTACTTCAAAGGGTTTTTCTTCTTAACATGCACGGTTACGACCTTAATTTTTTAAACTATTAAGTACTAGTACTTTTAAATTCTTGATTCGGTCCTACATTTTGAAATATTAATGACCGTTTTTCATTAAATGGATATTCTTCCATCAATTTAAACAATGAGATACATATGGCGGGAAACAGTATCAGGACCGCTTCGCGTCTGCGGGGCAGCGAATTGCCACAGACTGTTCATATTTCATTGTTGATTAAGTCACCGATAACAGCAATCAAAAGATGTATCTAGATCTTATAATTTTAATCTTAAATTATAAGATCTAGATAAATTTTTACTGTTTACGCATGAATTTTTAAGAAATATGCTTCCCGGAAAACCGAAGACATTGTGACGTAAATGGTGTTATCAGTGACGTAATCAACATAGAAATGTGAACAGTGTGTGGTAATTCACTGTCCTGCACACAAGATGCGGTCCTGATACTGTTTCCCGCCAAATCTATCTCATTAGTAATAAGTAATTTAATACAAATGTAGCATTTCAATACATTTATCACGTCATATTATCAGAAACAACAATAAATTACAGAGTGTTCAATTGTTGCTGTATCACTTATCTACTTTCCAACATTAATCAACAGCTTCTGACAAGTTGTCCTCCCTCAAAACGTTTACAGAAGATATTATATGATTCAACCCATATGTACAAATGTTCAATTGTTCGTTATTTAGTTCATAGATTTACCCTGGCGGAATGGTTAAGGTGTTAAAATGTTTAAAACCAAAGACGTCTCGCCACTGAGTTCGACCCCGCACAACCACAAGTAGGAAAAATAATCGTAGGCTTTTACGGGCTAGCTCAGTATCAGTATTGGTATATAGTATGCAAAGTAATTTGTGAACTACGTAGATATGTTTACTACGTCACAGCTCGTGTAGTCTGAATAAAGCTAACCCGAGAGTCGGACGTGTTTGTTGTCTGCTTAATCTGCATGCATTACTGCAATGGTTTATAAATGCAAACCTATAACATGGTGTCAGAATGGGCTACATTTGTGAGTTATGGTTCGTTTTGTGAAATTTGGTGGCGCTGCTATCGATTCGGTCCAACGTCATTGTTTACATTGACAGTCGACACATTACGTTAAGAAGGTTGATGTCACACAGTGATAGCATTTTAAATGTAAATGTAGATCTCATCATGTACATTAAAAATAAATTTGCTGTCACGGTTGAAGATTGTAGAGAGTATAATATTATATGGGACGATAATTTAGTCTGTAACAGCGTTATGAGGTAGAAACTTTCTGTTTAACCCTTGACGGTGCGGTCCAGAAGGGGGAGTCGCATTCTTTTCAAAAATCGCAAATAATCAATTAAAAAATAAATAAGAATTTTTTAAAATAATCATCTTCGTGGTCGAGATTTTAGCGGGGGGAGGGGGGGTACTGTAGTTTGAAATTACTGTCAGTTACACTTGGTTAATTAAGGTGATGAAAACATACACGCCAGAAATACGTGCACACTAGTAATTTTTAAACGAATATTGGTGAAAAAAACAACTATTTTTTATTGGGGTATGTGGTTAAGTATCATTAGAAATATTTGGGTCTAGAATTCGGGTTTGAATAATCTGCGGCATTCGATTTTTTAAAAATTTAATAAGGAATATAATAAATGACGGGAACTTCGAATAACCGTAGGTATTTGAAAAATCGAACTTTGAATAATTTCAGTTAGACTACACATACCTTCATATCGTTTGTTGGTTGTTAGACATTTACAAAAGTTTTGCACGTTTTGACTTCCCTGTGAAACCCTGTACAGAACTAATTGTATTATAATGAGGTTGTTTGGCTTGAAGTCGGAGCATCTTGACAAGTGAGACCTACGAAAGTATTATGAAACGGGAATTTACATACACCTATTTATGAAATAGACCTCGATACACATCGGATTAAAGGGTATATATATATTTTCATAAAAAAATCTTCAAAAATACTTTTTCACATAATTCCTACCCTCCCGATACCAATGTGATTAGTAAAAAATTCAACCAATTCAATTATCCACGCCATACTCACCATATGGCCAAATACATTAATAGTTAAGTGCAATTCATTTTCAATAAACATCGCGGTGGAGATTTTTTTCTGCCGGTGGACGATTTTACTGTCCACCGCGGCAAAAAAGTTATTCAGTTGCTGTGAATGTCGGTGGATCACGGTGGAAAATTAATCCCTTCATATCGGCAACGCCAGTGAATGTGTACTGGCTAGCCTAGTAACTGAAATATTAATTGACGTTCATAGACGCTACCTAAATGAGACAAATAAATAACTAGTAAATCTGCCTGGCGCAAGGCAAATTTAGCGGTACATGTAATCAAACCTACGAATTAGTCATTTGTAGACGATTTTTACAGAAAAAATGGATTTTTAGCTAAAATGTCCATGAATGGCATAAAAATAAACGATTTTTGAATCAGTGATGTCCATATAGTAGGACTAGTACCGGTAACCATTACATATCTACAAGACGAATTACCTTTTTACTTACGTCACTAATTTATATTTATTTCTTTTTTAATGAAGACAAGCTAGTTAATGCGCAATCACTGATAAAAACTCTGAAATACTTTTTTTTTAAACTTTGACTAAAATTAAGTAATAGCCACAGCCAGCAAATTAAAATGGACCGGATCGATATGAACGCCACCTGGAATCAGGGGGACATAACTAGATCAGTACAGTAGTAAATGTCTTCCATTCAGAAGCGGACTAGCGGCAAGCGACACAGAAGCTAAGTGTGATTGAATTTTGAGTTTCAATTGTGACTGAATTGAAACTGCATTTCGACAACGTGTGTTCCCGTCGTCACATGCTGTATGGCTCGGTCGCACCTTTCGTTCCCACAAAAGCTAGATTTAGACAGAAATTTCGCAACAAATTGGAAAAAAACTGAAGCGAACACGGACTAATTATGAAATAGCAAGTGGTCTCGGTGAAAAATAATCGAAAACTGCCACGTTTTTGACATGCATCCGTCCTGGACGCAGTTGATATTTACGAGGATCTGGCATTCCTCCAGGAAAACGATAAGAAGGACATTACAAAAGTGCTCAATAACTCCAGATCGCCCGTGGAGTAAAATAGGGATAGATCCTTTTACGTTTTAGGAAGAGGAATATCTTATCACAGTCGATTATTTTTCCGATAATTTCGAAATGGATAAGCTGTATGACACGGACATTGACAAGCATTACTGAATGTCTCAAGGTTCAGTTCAGTCGACACGGTATACCAGGCATATTTTTAAGCGATAATGGAGTTCGAACACATAACATATCGCCCTATCACAGCTAGTCGAATGGCAAGGCAGAATCAGCTGTAAAAATTGCTAAGAATATGCTTAAAAAATCGCGACGCAGCGGTCAAGATCCTTAGAAAGTACGCAAATTGTTGACATGAAAAGTAGTCCGGTTCAGAGATTGATGTCGCGTCGAACTGACACATTTCCGATGTCAAATACACTTTTGTCGCCTAAGGTTGTCACTGAAGTAACTGATAAGTTGGCAATCAAGAGAAAAAGGCAAAGTTGTATTATGACCGTTGCGCGAAAGATTTACCAGAACTGAAAATTGGACAACCTATACCAATGAGTCCATTACCGAACGATGCGTCTAAAACATAGAAATACGGAGCATGTGTAGACAAAGTGTCTTCGCGTTCGAATATTTTAGATATAGGTGGACACTGGACACCAATATAGACGTTATCAAACATATCCAAGATACACGCCGGAAGTAGAGTCGCATGGTAAAACAGAACATAATCTAATTCTTGACCGTTTTCGACCAGTTGACAATATACCGAAAAATGTTGTCATTACACCGCAAACAAAGGTTGACGTTGTTATGATATAGCTAATTAAAATGTACAATTTATTTATAAATACTTTCTCACACACTGCTGTAGGTCAGTTACAGTTAGATTAACACTCAAGTGTTTAATGGTTTATTGAACAGCTGGACATCACACTATAGGTTCCTCTCCTTTCTCTACAGGTACAGTTAATCACGCCTACAAGAATGTATTGATGTTTTAATTTAGAGATAGAATAAAATGGTAGTCTAAACATACAAGTCGTGTTATGGTCTTAAATAGTGTCAAAAACATAATATGGTGTCAGAATATTAATATTTAAAAAAATCTAAAAATGCAAAGGGTTTCAACACCTCCATCTTTACATTTAACTGGGAATTTAAAAGAAAACAGGAGGAAGTTCAAACAACAGTTCGATATTTATTTCGTACCTGCAGGTCTAAGTACCAGAAGGAATGAAGTAAAAGCGAACAGATTGTTACATGTAATTGGTCCAGAGGCAGTGGAAATATATATTTAACACATTTACATGGACAATTCAGGAGAAGAGTTACAACCGGAAAAAATAACACAACAAAAGGCCCTTGGGCCTTAACGCTCACCTGTGACCTTGACTATTGAACCCATGAGCTTCATTCTCAAATATCAAAATGATAATTAGGCTATATTCTAATATGCATCCCTATACAAAAAGTTTATAGTATCATTTCAGTACTTGTTTGTATCTGTGACCTTGACGTTTGAACCCATTCCCTTCATTCATATATCAAATTGACCATTGTGCCATTACCAACAATATTCTAATATACATGCCTATACAAAAAGTTCATAGTTTTGCAGATACTTAACTATTTTGGTATAGTTGTACATCTGTGACCTTGACCTTTAAACCCACGACCTTCATTCATATATCAAAATGATTGTAGGGATAATACCTAAAATATTCTTATATACATGCCTGTACAAAAAGTCTATAGTGTTTGAGATAATCATTTCAGTACTTGTTTACATCTGTGACCTTGACCTTTGAACTCATGACCTTTATTCATATATCAAAATGACCATTGGGCCATTACCTACAATATTCTAATATACATGCCTATACAAAAAGTTCATAGTTTTGCAGATAATTAACTATTTTGGTAAACTTGTACATCTGTCACCTTGATCTTCGAACCCATGACCATAATCGTTATATCATAAGGATTGTCATGTCAATACCTACAATTAACCAAAAATCCTACGTCATTATCACAGAAATGTTTAAAAATAGCTTTTTTTATCAAAGGTCAAAAACTGGGACATAACCTTGACATCAATTGGAAGAAAATCACAAGACAAGATCAACAGTGAAAACTCCATACAATTATCTTCAGCCATTATGAAGTTATAACAATAAATGTCTCATTTCAAAAATAACATAATTTCACGCAAAAAACGTGTAACCTATTTTTCGTCCAATTTTCATGAAAAACACAATTTTAATGTATCTAGGTATCCTGAATCTAAAAAATCTTATGAAAATTTGCCTGCAACTTTTGGTTTCAGAGAAGATTTTTTTGTCTTTTGGCTATTTATAGTAACGGCAGCCATATTGTTGGGCGTGGTCAAACCCCGAACACAATTTTGGAAGCCTGTTACCCAGGCATAATAATCACTAAGTTTTATCAAATTTAGCTCAGTAGTTTTGGAGGAGAAGATTAAAATGTAAAGTTTACGCACGACGCATGGTGATAGATAGCAATAGCTCATCTGAGCTTTTCGGCTCAGGTGAGCTAATAATGCAAAGATAAAACCAACAAAATAGGGGCACTAAATTGATTGCAGATTTATCACGATTGTTTACAAGTGTTTCTACTTTGGATGGACATTGGAACTAATGCCCTGTATCGTTATAGTATTATTATATGACCCTCTACCATCCCAGTGACTCAGAAATAAACAATAAATAAACCATACCAATCCATGTTCAAATCACAATCCAAAAACAAAGTTAACACTATGAAACTGGCAAAATAAGTTAAAACATAGACTTTCACCAGGGAAATGAACTGTGTGTTCCGGAAAGGTCAGCACCTCCTCTTTAGCTAGCTACACCCGTCACGTGCGTCAAGTTATTAATAAGCAAGTTGCAAACATAAGCAATAATTGGGATATTTCTTGTTAGTCTTTTTATGTAACCAACTTTCACCGAAGTGGGTCATTGTTAGCCGTGTTTCGAATCTACATGGGGAAGATGTTAGTGTGTTAGAAACGATTTACACGAGGGGTAAAACCGCTACTTCATTTCAATCAATAGTCTTTTAAACGTTAATAGAGGCATTAAATGAGAGTACTCTTTATTTGGAGTATAGTAAAACCAATAGATTTCTTTTTTCCTTTGTCATCAAGTTGGACAGTTCTGGAATTGTAGAGTAAACCAGGGAAAACCACCGACATTCGGCAAGCAAACTGACAAACGTTCTCACATCAGGATCTGTCAGAGTGAGCTTATAACCTAAGCGCTGAGAAAACCTGTGGTCCGTAAGCACGTGCATTATATAATAAGACCACTCTCTTTATGCCGTACATGGACAACAGCAATACAACATAAAGGTTAACCTGCATTGTTTTTATTTCATTGTTATACAAGAGTTATAATGATTTATAAAAACTAGATAATAATATTCAGGATCATGTGAAAATACACGTCAGATGTTAAATATTAATCAAATATTATGATATCCAGATCCCGGGAAATGTCATTTACTACGAAAACGGTCAATGTGTACAAATTGTTCAAAACGACCGCTGACAAATCTCATTCCTTAAGACCCTACTACAGAACTTTCCAAGTGCTTGCCAAAAGACGGACGGAATAGGGCAACCGGTGGCTTACCAGTGACATTTTCACACATGAAATTAACCAAACATGCAAAAAATCTGGAAAAACCAAACTTATAGGAAAAACCCATAAAAAAGAATACAAATTTTTGGAACAGCTATGTACATAATTAATGTTTTATGCACTTCTGTTCACAGCGAGACATTTGTAAAGGCGAAATGCTTTAGGTCACAAAAAAGCATGAGTAACCACACACTTTTTCAGTAAAGTTAGACAAACATTTAGGGAATGCTATAGCCAAACATTGGCTGATGAGCAAATGGTTATTGCATCCATGCATTTGCGTTGTATGCTGTTGATCATGTAAAGAAAATTAATATTAGCGAAAACCCGCTACGCTACATGCACATCAAAACCAGCAGAATAGAACAAGACAGGGAATGATGGGGTGTCTGCAGAACCAATAATAGACTGCTGTGTTGTGAAAGCTAAATATGTCATCTGGAATTCAATCAACATTGTATGATCCCCGCTGCTCATCACTGACTAGTGGAGAAAATGCTATATCAGGTGTTCAGCTTTTTTAATTCTTAGGACAGTTGGATACCAATATGGAGTAATTCTGTTTTAATTGTAGAAAAATGTTCAACGGTTTGAACCAGAATGGGATTCTTAGCACCAGTTGGCAGTGTGTTAAGATTCCAACTCTCTATAACAGAATCGAATTGTAAAGTGCATGAAAACATTAGTTGTGATTTCAATGATTACAATATATATGACTTCCCTCTTGATTTGTCAGCATTCCTCTGGAAATCAATTGAATGTTTACAAAATGATTGAGATATAATTATGGATCTGTACCAGGATTTACATGTCAAACTGCCTGTGGTGTCGCATTGGAAAAAGTTAAAAGGAACCAGAATCCATCCGTGAGGTGGTTTGAGGAAAGAAGGAAAAGATTGACAGCCAGTAAGTTGGTGGTTTAGTTTTAAAAAGAAATCTAAGAACAATGAACAGTTAATAAAAATACCATAATTGGAAAGAGAGACCTATCACATGTTCCATCCATTAATTAGGACAGTTGGATACCAATTTTGGAAATAATTTCGTTTTAACATTAGATTAATGTTCAGCGGTTAAAACCAGGATGGGAATCTTAGCACCAGTTGGCAGTGTGTTAAGTTTCCAACTATCTATATAAAAGAATTTAATTGTAAAGTGCACGAAAACTTTTGTAGTGATTTCAATGAGTACAATATATAGGACTTTCCTCTTGATTTGTCAGCATTCCCCTGAAAATCAATTGAATGTTTACAAAATGATCAAGATATAAATATGGATCTATACCAGGATTTAAATGTCAAGCTGCCTGCAGACTGTGGTGTCGCATTGGAAAAAGATACAAGGAACCAGAATCAATTCGTGAGGTGGTTTGAGTTAAGATGGAAAAGATTGACCGTCAGTAACTTTGGTTTAGTTTAAAAACATTGAACAGTTTAAAAACATTTCCTAATAGGAAAGAGAGGCCAGTCACATGTTCCATCAATTAAATATGACTTGGGCAATGAGGAGAGTTGTACAACAATACATCAAATACATAAATAGGGCAAGAAATCGTGTCACATGTTTTGAATCTGGATTTGTTGTGAACTCGGAATTTCCTTTGGCAGATGACAGTCCAAATAGGAAAGTATTCGAAGCAAAATACGGAATGGGACTTTAAGAAAACAAGTGCCCGTACAAAATGAATAATATTATTCCTATTGGTGAGCTGAAGGATTCGATGGATGACGACATGGATTTTGGAGCCGCGAGAAAAATTCTAAATCTGATGTATGATAAAGAAATTGCCAACTGTATGATAATCGTGTCTAGGTGGAATCCTAATGGACAAAAGTTAGGACCAAAGCGCTTCGATCACTTTAAAAGCTGTAGCCTAAATGTCATGAAAAAAGTGTTTGTTGTCTAATCAACAGTTTTAATATTATGATATATATACCGGTAATGAATAATTGCATTTTATTTAGCATATATAAACACTATAACATTTAATTCAACATATCAATGGTATTGTAGGTGCTAAATATAACACACACGCTGCGTCATGCCAATATTTCTTCGTAACTTGTATGCTCATTAACACACAAAACAAACGCACACGTTTCAAAGTGAATTACTTCTCTTTAATAAATTTTAAAGGAAAATTTATATTAAAAAAAAACATATAGGCTTTCATATAGTCAATATAAGTTATACAGGGCTTTGGCAGGTTACACGGCCCCATGTACCCCGTCAAAGATTTATGTACCTTGAGCCGCAGGCGAAGGGTACATTTATCTTTGACGGGGTACATGGGGCCGTGTAACCTGCCAAAGCCCTGTATAACGTTTTTGTCACCCTTCAAAGCGTAACCAGTTGGATCTTTTTAACTTCCATTTCGTATTTTGTGTGACTTGCGTACGTCGTCGCCATGTTTGTTTACTATAACTAGACGTCAGCGATGTACGAGTTACTTCCCTTTTACCGCTAAACGTCGCGTGCGTTCATGTACCCCGGCAGATTTCTGAACACAGTTCCATGTACCCCGGCAAGTTAACCAATCGCTATGCGAGAAATTTCTTTGAAGGGTGACAATACGTTGTAACTTATTTTATATTTACTTATTACTTCTATTATTTTTTGTCAACGAGTTGCAATATTTTTATGATAAATAGCGAATAAAACAAATGCTTATAGAACAGTAGATAAAATACCTAGCTACTGATCACACATTGCAATATATACTTGCCAAATATTTTTTTCATAACAAGTACTAAACGCCTACAATACTCCGATAGTTGATATTGTGCAAATGGATTTGTTTGAATGTTTTTTTCTGTATATAAAATCAGTACGCATAAGTATTTGTACATAGGTCGTGCGCGACCTGATGGCAGATTTTTATATACACGGACAAGTTTAAACCATGTATATACAGGTAATCGGGGAGTACCAGCGTAAGAATGTGTGTAATCACGCCGCCTCATTTGTATATTTTTGCCATCAGTTCGTAAACGACTTATACCTTTCATTTACAAGTATTTGTTTGATTGGTTTTAAAAGTGTGTTTGTTTGTATATAATGGTCGTTCGCAGTCTGATGGCAGATGTTTCATATACACAACGAGTTTTAATCACTTATACAGGTAATCAGGGAGTATCGTCGCAAGTGGTGTATGTAATCACGCCACCTCACTCCTTATTCGTCACATATGTGGATTTACTGTATATTCTTGCCATCAGTTCGTAAACGACTTGTACCTTACATTTATTTGATATTGTGAATCGTACACGCTGTTTTGGCAGAGCAATGACATATTAATGAGTGTTAAATATGCAAATAGATTTAAATATTTCACCCAATTGGATTTTTCTTTACACTGAATATTTTCCGTCTTTATAGTACGATATACACATATACGAAGTGTAGCCATAAGTGATTGCTTACAATATCACAAATTTTAAAGACAATTTTTAAATATAATTACACTGTCATAATTCCGTGTACGAACTACAATGTAAATATTATGCATACGGACATACATGCATGTATATGTATGTGTGTGTATGCATGTATATATATAAATGTGTATGTGTATGTATATGTATATATATATATACATATATATAATGAGTAAAATGTATATGTATGCTTATGTGTGTATGCGTATGTATATGTGTGTATACAGATACGAAGGTGAGGAGCACTTGGATTATGACTGCTGTTGCCTATTATAATTTATCTTTAGACGTGCACATGAATTCTGTATGTTGATTATATATACGTATTTGATATAACTGCATGCAATAGCAGTCATAATGGCGCTCTTTAACTATTTTTGTTTACTGAACCCGTAATAACAAATGGGCGATGATTTCAAACTTTAAGTAAAACATGTTAAGTGTGGATAAAGTCTGATGTAAATGTCTCTCTCTACTATTACTTTCTCTTTTTTCTATTACTCTCTTTTTCTCTTCTTACTTTTTTCTTTCTTAATATATTTAAATAACTGACATAAATACATTAAAAACAATATTAAGAGAAAACATGATTTGTCTCAAAATTAAAGGTACTTCTTTTTATTATATTAAGTATAAGCACAGATGTTACAAAGATATTTGTGATTTTGGATAATCAAACATACATTCAAATAGTTACTTATAACTGTCGAGGACTTCGAGATATTACAAAAAGATTAGATGTATTTGATTATTTAAAAGCTAAAAATTGCTAATATTTACTGTTTACATGATGTGCATTTTACTCCAGATAACGAAAAAGAACTAAAAGGTCAATGGGACGGAAAGGTTATTTTTTCATCTTACAGTTTAAATTCAAGAGGTGTTTGTTTTCTTTTTAATAATAATTTCGAATTTTCAATTCTAAACGAAATTAAAGATGAAGATGGTAATCTTATACTAATTGACATTAAGATAGACAAAGATACTTTCACAATAATAAATATTTACGGACCAAATGAAGACAACCCAGTATTTTACAACAAAATAGATAACTTTTTGAATAGTTCAAACAGTAAAGTAAAAATTATTTGCGGGGATTTCAACTTAGTGCAAGATTTTGATTTAGATACAAGTGGATATAAAAAGTTAAACAATCCGAAAGCCAGAGATAAAGTTTTACAAATTAAAGAAACACGTGATTTAATAGACCCTTTTCGTATCTCAACCCACAGTTAAAACGTTACACCTGGCGCAGAAAAAATCCAGATAAACAATCACGGCTAGATTTCTTTTTACTAAGCGAGAGCTTTCTACCGCAAGTTCATAGTATTCTCATAGAACCTGGGTATAGATCGGACCATTCTATGCTTATTTTGAAATTTAAATTTAATGACTTTATCAAAGGCAGGGTACTATGGAAATTTAACTCTAGCTTATTAAATGACACAGAGTATGTAAAACAAATTAACAAATGTATACTTAAAGTAAAACAACAATACGCGCTCCCTGTATATAATGTAGAAAATATTGATGAAATTAAAAATGAAGAATTTATGTTTAGAATAACCGATCAACTTTTCTTAGAAACTCTTCTAATGGAAATAAGGGGTGAATCAATTTCATATGTGTCATATGCTAATAAACAAAGACTGGGGAAAGAAAAAGAACTATTCGAAGATATTAATATTTTAGAATCAAAACCCTCTTTAACAGATGACGAAATTGCAAGTTTAGAATTAAATAAAAACGAACTTGAATTAATATGAAAAACAAAATTAAAAGGCAATATGGTAAGGTCAAGAATTCAATTTATTGAAGAAGGAGAAAAACCATCAAAGTACTTTTGTAACTTGGAAAATAAAAATTTCACGTCAAAAACTATAAATAAAATCATTACTGATGACAATAAAGAAATAACAGAACTGTTCAAGATTTTGAATGAAATTAAACAATTTTATGAGAGATTATATACTGAAGTCCCAATCGAAGAACACAACTTAAAAGAATTATTTCATAATATTAACATTAATAAATTGGATTTTAATGAACAAAATAGTATTGAAGGTGAAATACAACACCATAAAGTTCTAAAGGTCTTGAAAAAAATGAAAAATAACAAAAGCCCAGGTTCAGACGGTTATACTGCGGAATTTTTTAAATTTTTTTGGAAAGACATCGGAAATTTTGTTGTCAGATCTGTAAATGAAGCCTATCATTCTGGGGAATTGTCTGTTTCTCAAAAATTTGGAATTATTACTTGTCTTCCTAAGGGCGATAAATCAAGAGAATTTTTACAAAACTGGCGCCCTATCTCTTTATTAAATGTTACGTACAAATTAGCCTCTGGATGTATAGCCGAACGATTCAAAACAGTTTTAGATAAGCTTATTTTAGATGACCAAACCGGGTTTCTAAAAGGAAGATATATAGGGGAAAATATTAGACTCATTTATGATATTATGGAACATACTGAACAAAAACACATACCAGGCATGCTATTTTTAATTGACTTTCAAAAAGCTTACGATACTGTGTCATGGAAATTTTTACATGGTGTTTTAGATTTTTTTAATTTTGGCCCATCAATTAAACAGTGGATTACAGTCTTTTATACGAACATCAAATCATCTATAATACAGAATAACTTTTTATCAGCTCCATTTAAAATCAACAGAGGAGTGAGACAGGGTGACCCCATCTCTAGCTACTTATTTTTATTATGTGCTGAAATACTAGGAATTTTAATAAGAGAAAATATAGAAATAAAAGGAATAAAAATAAATGACGTTGAACATAAAATATCACAGTTTGCTGATGATACTACTTTTATCCTTGACGGCTCGTAAAAATCTTATGACGAAGCAATAAAAACTCTCGATATTTTTGCTAGTATTTCCGGTCTTTCTATAAATATTTCTAAATGTAAAACTATTTGGATCGGATGCAGAAAATATTGTGGCGAAACCTTAAACCATAGATTGAAAAATACCATTGACGATAAATTTACATTATTGGGAATACATTTTAGTGTAGTTTTAGATGATATTGTTAAAAGTAATTACAACAAAAAAATAAGTGAAATCAAAAATATTCTTAAAGCATGGAAAATTAGATCATTAACACTCATTGGAAAAATTACTGTTATAAAGAGTTTGATTATATCTAAACTCAATTATCTTTTTATCACTTTACCCAACCCAACGGAAAAATTTATTGTAGAGTTAAAAGCAATGATATTTAATTTTTTGTGGGGTTGAAAATGTGATAGAATAGCCAGAGACACTTTAATACGAAGTTATTGGAATGGTGGTTTAAAAATGATAGATCTTGACGCCTTTATAAATGCTTTAAAATTAACGTGGGTAAGACGAATCTTAAAACAAAACTCGAAATTCATGAATATAATGGAATGTTATTATGATATTCATAAAATTGCTTTTGGGGGATCTGACTATTACAAAGACAGCCACATATGTAAAACCCGATTTTGGGCAGATGTATGTTATGGTTTAAATGAATTAAATAAAAAAGAAAAACCAAAAATATGGTCAGATATTTTCACAAGCTGTATTTGGAATAATCCGTTTTTTAAAATAGGAAATAAGTCGTATCAATTTGATAGGTGGATTGTAAAAAAAGTATTTTTTGTTTCAGACTTACTAAAAACAGATGGAATATTCTATATGAGGAATTTATAAGAGTATATGATGTAAAAACCAACTTTCTAGAATATAACAGTGTTTTAGAATCTATTAAAGATGCTTTATCAGAGTTAAAAATACTTAAATCATTCGATTTCCAACCGGCAGCCCCATTTATACCATTTCAGATAAAGACAATTTTAAAATCACAAAAAGGAGCAAAAGATATGTATTTATCCTTAATTGACAATAGAAATACAATAAGTGAAAGCAAATGGTCGAATACATTCAACTTAGAATCAAAAGAAATAAGAAATATTTATTACCTCCCTTTTTACATAACACGTAATACATCTCTCCAGTGGTTTCAATATAGAATTAACAAAAAAATATTGGGAGTTAATTCATTTTTGAAAAAAATCGGTATACAAACGAATGATAAATGCTCTTTTTGAAAAAAAGAACCCGAAACTATTTTTCATCTTTTTTGTGAGTGTGGATTAGTAGTCGATCTATGGAATTGTCTTGAAGATTTCGTCAATATCAATATAAGTGAACCTTTCGAAATGGACCCTAAAGTTGTTTTATTTGGAATTCCAAAGATTATTCAAAAATACAAACCTTTAAATTTCATAATATTAATAACTAGATTTTACATTTATCAGGCAAAATTGAATAACAAGACACTCAATTTTTGTAGTTTTAAAGCTTATATAAGATACAATTTGCTTTTAGAAAAAGACATAATGTTAAAAAGTCAAAAACATGAACTTTTTAGGAAATACTGGCTGCAATTTACAGAAAAATTTTCTTCATAATCTTTAACTCCCTGTCTTATACTTAGTAATGTTTTAATTAGTATATACACAACTTTTCATGTAGTATTAAAGAAATTGTAATTATGTAATTATGTAATTAAAGTACATGTATTAGTTACTAGATAAAGTTTGGTGATTTTAATTGTATTTGTATGTATTTATGTCACAAAATAAAAACATTATATAAAAAATATTATTCCTATTAATGCATGTGAAGATCCTAGATTTTTCTGCGAGAAAATTGAGAATAGATTACCGCGCCTCAAAAAAAATCATCGTTAATAATAATAATTTCTTATGCACAAGAGCATTGACAACTTAGCGTTTGAGGTGCAAAATAGTGTATACCAAAAAGGGATTAATTGTTGAAAGAATTCCATTTGATGAGTAGTGGCATGATGTTAAAATTGAAGGACTTCTATGAGAAGTTCATGTTACCGCTGATTACAGTGTTATAATTAACGTTTGTTAATAGTTCTGTTTCAATGATTTTGTCAATACTTTTAATAATTAAGATTTCATTAGTGAATCTCGAATATTGATATACAGTGAAATCTATATATAAAGTACAACTGTTTGTAAACAATGGAAAAATTTATCCAGTTTCTGGCAGTTACGTATGCTTTTTTCATCTCAATATAATTCCACTGACCCTGTACAAGGGACACAGTGGGTGATCTTTAAATACAGGTTTATTAAAATACTTTTTTATGTATGTTAATTTATTAAAAATAGAGGAGCTGAACAGAAAATGACACGAAGATCTCTAGAAAATGACAAAGTTATTTTGTTCACTGCCTAGCCTAAAAATTACCCAGGGAAAAAAGGATTCTCAGAACTTTAGATAAACCAATTTCAAATTTGACAACAATACCACACAGTACTCGGAGTGGCATTGGGCTTCCTTGTATATAAAGTACACCTATTTGTAAATAATGGAAAACATTATCCAGTTTCTGTCAGTTACGTATGTTTTCTTCATCTCCATATATGTTACCTTCACCCTGTACAAAGGACACAGTGGGTGATCTTTTAAATACAGGTTTCACTGTATCACAATACTTTATTTGTGTGTGTTAATTTATTTGAAAAAAGAGGAGAGATATACAGCAAATGACACGAAGTTTTCTAGAAAATGACGAATTCATTTTGTTCACTGCCTAAGCTCAAAAGTACCCGCGGAAAATAGGATTCTCAAAACTTTAGATAAATCAATTTCAAATTTGAAAACAATACCACACAGTACGTTTTGAGCATGCGCCAAGTAAAGATATCAAAATTTAAGGACTATGTTATGGACAGTTAAAAGGGTTAATATCCTTGTTCAGTTCAGATGGTTTATTTTGCATTTATTATTAATTTGTTCTTAAATCCAATAAATGGTGAACTTTACACATTTCATTTTGTCAACTCCAAAGAAAGGGAGATGTTGCCGGATTTTATGTTTTACCCTACCTATTTGTATTGTATTGTACATGAATTTATGTGTACATGATTATTAAATACGTATAGCAGACACGCGGCTTTAGAGCTGTCACTACCACACTGTAAAAAGTCACAATTCCTTCTTAACATTCATAGCTCGCTTACTGTCTGTATTATGGTATTAAATAATAGGCAAATATAGAGAAAATAAAGAATATATAGTGAATTCATGAAAATACCGCTCTTATTTACCGTAGTCAACAAACTAATAAATGTCTTAGGCTTAATATTTTCATAAACGTATTGTGTGAAGTATCTTAAAATAGTATTTTCAGTTAAGTTACTAATTTCGGGGGTTTAACTTTATTCATTGTTCGGTAAATTAGTGGGAAGGGAAACTGGTTTTTAGTAATCGATAATAATATAGGGCGTGTTTTAGGTTAATGTGTTCCTGGGGGTTTATTTAGATCTGTAACAATTAGCCAAATAATACAGCAACACTTGATGTTATGGCCTAAATACTTTCTAGTGGTCAGTCAATTGTCCTGGTAACTACAGGTATTGTAAACTCTATACTTGCTACATGCATGTATGCAGGACATCGTAACCGGTTTAACAGGTTTCGAACCGGTACAGTACCTGTTGCACAACCGGGGTATATAAGGCAACGTTTGGGGGGGTTTTCGGGAGTGCGGAGAGTTCGGGGAGTCAGAGTTAGTGGGAGTTACAGTTAGTTAGGGTTAGAGTATAGAGTTAGTTGGGAGTTCGGGAGACGAGAGTTAGGAAGTTTAGTTTTGGTTGGGTTCGGTTAGAAATTAGAGTACAGTTTGGAGTTGTCCGAGATCGGGATTAAGTAATAACGGTGAAAAATTGGCTAACCGCAAAGAAAATATTAAGTGTTGCTGTGTTGATGGCTGTTACAATTGCGAGACTTTGTAAATTTGTATATATTATTAGACTATTTCAGTAGAATAAAAAGTAGACTAGAACTTTTATTTTATAATTATTATTTAAATCCTACAACAGAAGTGTAGGTTGGTGTCAGAAGCTGATGTAGGGGACCAGAGGTCCATTGTGAAACTCACAAAAGAGAGTATTTCACAATTTGGTGTCAGAAGTGGGATCCTGGACTTACACACGTGCCGGATACTGGACTTACACACGTGCCGGATACTGGACTTATACACGTGCCATTCAGATATTATGTTATAGTGAACTAATTATTTAGTGTCGTGGATCTAAACTGTTCTGTGAAAAAAAAGAAAATTAAAATTATTCAAAATGTCTACGTCGGACGAAGCAGGTGCGAAACAGAATGATAGTGAGATAGAAAAATTAAAGGAAAGACTGTTAGTCGCGGAACAACGAGAAAGAGAACTGACAAAACGTTTCCAGGAAATGGAATGTGCAAAAGATACGGCAGAAAGAAATGCTAGAAGGCAAGTTTTAATAGCTGAACAAGAAAGAGACAGAGCAACGGCAAAAATGAGAGAAGAAGTTGAATTTTATAGGAGTCGCTCTGAGGATATTGCATTCAGAAACTCGCCGCCTCGAGAAAATGTTCAAACTGTTCATTTCGGAAACGGTGAAAGCCTATTTCAGAGAAATCTGGCAGCGTCACCAATTCCACCAAATTCACCGATTATACGAAGTGCTGGACCAAAATTAGATGTGCCAATGCCGCAGCCAATTGTTTTTGATGGGAAAACTTCTTGGGAGAGTTTTATTCAACAGTTCAAAGGTCAAGCTATGGCTGGACAGTGGGATGAGTATGAAATGTTGTTTCGCTTAACAAACTCGTTGCGTGGCGAAGCAAGTAATTATGCTTTTGATCATCTAAGCGCGGAAGCAAGGTCGTCTTTTAGTTCAATGGAGAAGGCGCTAGAATCTAGGTTCAAAAATTCACGCCCACTGACTTCGTATATCAGTGAGCTTGACAACAGGAAGCTTGGCCCAAAGGAGAATATCGCTGAATATGCGTGTGATGTTAAGAGGCTTGTGTTAAAGTGTTATCCAACGGCAGATGCCGTAACTCTTGAACAAATAAGCTTGCGTAATTTTATCAAGGGTCTAAATGACAACCAAATGATCCTTGCTGTTGGCATGCGAAATCCAACTTCAATGGAGGAAGCACAGAATCAGGCGGAGACTTATAGAGGCCTTCATGATGATGTCGCAAAAGGTACGCGATTGCGCTCTGTTAATGGATCGGGTCGCCATTTGAAGACAGAGGAACTGAATTCGTTACTGAAAAACGTCTCAAGGAGTTCGAAAAGAAAATAACAGGGATCATAAACGACAAGTTTGACAGAGTGATGTCCGCCATCGAGCTCATTGAATCTAAACTTAACGGTGAAATAAAGCATCGCGAGTACCGACCTCGTCAAAATCGGCAAAACATCCGGTGTTACAACTGCCAAGAATGGGGTCATTATGCGTCCGAATGTCAAGATAATCATGATCAAAGCTCCAGAACAAAGCAGTTAAACTAACTGTGACCGAGGCAAACGGCCCTGTCTCGGTCAAAAACTGTGACGAAAGTGAAATAATAAGTGTACAAAGTATTCGGGACGGAATATCTGTGTATTTATCTGCGAATTTCTATGGTGTCGGTGCGAATTTTGTGATAGACACTGGTGCAGCTGTGACTGTGATGTCACTAGCTTTTTATGAAAGTTTACCTGAGGATGTTAGACCTACACTTAGGAAACCTGAACAAAATTTCAAATTGGAAGTTGCAAATGACGGATTACTTGATGTTGTTGGTGAAGTTACAATAAGATTCAAATTGAAGCGAGACTTTTATGAATGGGATATGTTAGTAGCACCGATTAGGGAAAATGGTTTACTTGGCTTAGATTTTTTGTATGAAAACGATTTTACAATGAGTGTTCAAAATGGATTGCGTTTAAACGGCAGAAAATATCCAACAATTGTACATAAAACAAGTTCTGGTGTGGCACGCGTCTCTTGTCAGCAGGATACTATTATCCCAGCAAATTCTCAGTTTATTGTTATGGGGAAGGCGGACACGAGTGATTTTGAAACGCCTTATTGTGTCATACAACCCGACACATTAAAAAATGATGACCAAGATTTAATTGTCGGAAATTCTTTTGTGGACATCTCGGATAAAAGTAAGGCTTTACCAATACCTGTTTTGAATTTATACGACGAGGACATTAAGATCCCAGCGGGTAAATCACTCGGCTATATACATGAAGTAGTGGATTATTCAGTAGTGGAAAATGATGGTCAAACATTTAAATGTAAATGTGGGAATTCACAGAGTGTCGGATTTAATAGAGTTTCAAATAAAATAGAGAAGAAATCAACTTTATTTGATTTTGACGAAAATCTTCAGGATTTATATGTTAAGTCTACAAAGGAACTTACAAAAGAGCAGTCGAAAAAATTCGGCATATTATTGGATAGATTTAGCGATGTATTTGCGACTTCATCAAACGATTTAGGATTTACGACAGTGGTAGAGCACGAGATTGACACTGGTGAAGCAAGACCAGTTAAGCAACCAGCACGCAGACCACCTAGGGCATTTGCTGAAGAGGAAAGTGAAATTATAAAAGCTCAGCTTGAAAATGGAATTATTCAAAAATCAAACAGTCCATGGGCATCGCCTTTGGTCTACGTTTTGAAAAAGGATGGGAGCACGAGACCGTGTGTGGATTATCGGCGTTTGAATGAGGTAACACGCAAAGACGCCTACCCTTTACCGCGTATAGATGACTGTCTTGACTGCTTAGAAAAAGCTAAGTATTTCAGTGTTATGGACTTGCAAACGGGATTTTATCAAATTAGTGTTAAACCGGCAGATAGACATAAAACGGCGTTTGTTACGCGTAGTGGATTGTACGAGTACCGCAAAATGGCCATGGGACTTTGCAATGCGCCAAGTACCTTTCAACGGTGCATGGAATTAGTTATGAGAGGTCTCCAATGGCAGTCGCTGCTTGTGTATCTGGACGATTTGATTCTATTCAATGAGACTTTCGATCGGCATATTGAACAATTAGAAGAGGTGTTTACGCGACTCAGAAATTCTGGACTTAAGCTCAAGCCGAGCAAGTGCGATTTCTTAAGAAAGAAGTGAAGTTTCTTGGTTATGTTGTTTCTGAAAACGGAGTAAAACCCGACATGGACAAAGTGAAATCAATAAAAGAGTGGCCGGTGCCAAAATGCACGACTGATATTCGATCATTTCTAGGACTTTGTTCTTACTATCGCAGATTCATCCGGAATTTTTCCTCTAGGGCGAGTCCACTTAATCGTTTGTTAGAGGCCGAACAAGCGTTTATTTGGGACGAAAAGTGTGAGGAAGCATTTAGTGATTTGAAGTCTGCGCTGACAGGCGAAGAAATTATGGCATATCCTCAAAGTGATGGTTTGTTCATCTTAGATGCCGATGCGTCGGATAAGGCCATCGGAGGTATTTTATCGCAAATGCAATGGAGTGAGACGTTGCAAAAGGAAGTCGAGCGCCCAATATGTTTTGCGAGCAAATCGTTGTCGAAACAACAGCGTCGGTATTGTGCCACGAAACGGGAATTACTAGCGGTTGTGACATTTGTACAACAATTCAAACATTATGTTGCGGGGAGGAAATTTTTGATAAGAAGTGACCACAGTTCATTAAGATGGATTATGTCTTTCAAGGAGCCTCGGGATCAGTTGGCCCGATGGCTAGAAATCTTGTCGCAGTTCAATTTTGAAATACAACATAGAGCTGGCTTGAAACATAAGAATGCGGACGCTTTGAGTAGAATACCGTGTGATCCCGATGAGTGCGCGTGTTACGATGGCATTTCCGTTTTAGAGTCACTTCCTTGTGGAGGCTGTGAAATATGTCGCAAAAAGCATGAACAGTGGTCATCTTACATGGAAAACGACGAAGTATTAGCTCTGTGTACAAAGAATGTCACAGCTCACGATGTCAGCAATAATCGCGTAAGGGCACAAATGGATGAGTTGAATGAATGCGAAATACCACATAATCTGTCTGAACAGGATTACCCGAAAACAGCAGGTGAACACGAGAAAAACAGTGATGCGATGGAAAAACAGAAATCGACAGAACGCCTGACACAGGCTGATACAACAGAGAATAAAGAGTATGATCTTTTTAAACGCGAATGGGTGGCAGGATATACAACAGAGCAGTTGGCAAAGATGCAATCTGAAGACCCAACATTATCAGTGATTATCAAGTTCATGAAAACATCGCGTGACAGGCCAAAAAGAGATGTGATTGCGGCTCAAAGCGCGGCAGTGAGAAATCTGTGGCTCATGTGGCCCTTGCTTGAAATGAGATTTGGTGTTCTGTACAAGAAATGGATTGGCAAATCTGACAATGTTCTAAGGTATCAGCTTATTGTGCCGAGAATCTTAAGTTCGCGTGTTATCAAAGCCGTACATGATTCAGTTGGTTCAGGTCACTTGGGAGTGAACAAAACGGTCGCAAAAATTGAACTATACTTTTATTGGTACAACTTTAAATTCGACGTTGCAGAATACATTAAACAGTGTGAAATATGCGGTTCACGAAAACGCCCACGGAAGAAAGCGAAGGCGAAATTAGGTAAATATGTAGTTGGTGAACCGATGGACAGAGTTGCAACAGATATATTAGGCCCTCTTCCAGTGACTGAAAATAACAATCGCTATATATTAGTAGTGCAAGACCAGTTTACTAAATTTGTAGAGGCATATGCCATCCCAGACCAAACTGCAAAAACAGTAGCACACAAAATAGTGTTTGAATTCATTTCAAGGTACGGGGTTATGCTAGAGCTACACAGTGACCAAGGTAGCAATTACGAGTCCACACTATTCAAGGAAATTTGCAGGCTACTAGAAATTAATAAAACCCGTACATCAGGATATCGACCTTGTTCTAATGGCATGGTTGAACGTTTCAATCAAACTTTGTTAAACGCCATTTCGACATATGTTAACGAGGATCAAAATAATTGGGATGTTTACTTGCCGCTAATAACGTCTGCATATAGGACCTGTAAACATGCGTCAACCGGGTATTCGCCTAATTTACTTATGTTCGGCCGGGAAGTTAACATTCCAATTCAGTTAACAATGGCATGTGAGCCCACGGAAAGTAAAAACGAAACTATTAGTGACTATGTAAAAGATGTGAGGGATAAGTTGTCACGTATTAACGATTTGGTCAGAAAAAATTTGGACACTGCAATGCAAAGACAAAACAGGGATCATGACACTAGAGTTTCACAAAACAATTACAATGTAGGAGATTTTGTTTACATCTTGGATAACAAACGAGTAGTAGGAAAAAGTTCGAAATTAAAACCAAAGGTTTGGACAGGTCCGGCTATTATTGTTAGGAAGATCAGCGATATTTTATTTTGTGTGAAATTTTCAAATTCCAAACCAGAAAAAGTCATCCATCACGATCGTTTAAAACATTTTAACAGTAATTATATTCCAGACTGGTTATCTAGCTATAAGCGCAAACTGACCGTGTCTAATCCGGAAGCTCGTAAAACATCCAAAATCATCAACGATGACACCTTAAAATTTCCAAATTTAGATCCGACATGTCAACCAACAAACAGAAGACCAAGAAAACCCGCTATTTATGAGGCACCCTGTGTAGAACAAGAGCTGAGAAGAGGAACCAGGAATCGTCGACCACCTGAACGATTTGGTTATGACAGGGAAGCATAAACTTGTCCTATTATTTAAAAACAATTTTAATATTAGTAACTGACTTTAACTCCAAGCTTTTTCTCATGGGAACCGTTATACACCCTTTTGTTTATCAATTCACTTTCGTATTATAGTACACGTGATTCCCATCTTTGAGCCAGTTTCTTGTTGGCATTCAGTGTTGGTAGACGTTGAAATATGGAAAAATCAGCATTTACACCAGTTGAAAGTTCGTCACGGGACTTGCATACACCCGCGTTTGAGTGCATAACACCAGCACCTCAGGCTTCGGAATTGCCAGTTTTTATGGACCTGCAATTAAGGCAGGGTGGAATCCAAACTCCAACTCAGGAGGAGTTATTAGAAAAACTCAGAAGAATTGACGAAAATCTGAGTGCACTTTCCAATCAGATGTTACGCCAGCAGGAGGTCATATGCAATGTCCTGCGGCTAACCAGCCAGTCCCATGGGAAATATCAGAGGGACCTCACTGAGAGGACGTCAACAAGCTTCAAAGAGACATGGCTGAACTAAAGTCCAAAACAACGGGAATGTCACCGGAAATTTTAACGTCACTCGCCGTACTGATGCATGAAACCAGCAAACAATTGACCAGCCAAAAACAATGAAAAAATGAATTAAGTGTGGATTAAGTGGTTTATTTTCTTCATCAAAATTTTGGAATTTTCATTTTTTGGATCAAGCGGTTCTTTTCAGTGAGATTTTGAATTTTTTCTATTTTCTATGTGTTATTAGTTTTTCTTTAAATATTAAAGAATATTAGTATTATTAATCAAATACCGTATATTCTCAAACTTGTGATTTGGAATATTATAACCTAAAGTGCTAATCCATTTGGATCTTATACGCAATTTTATATATAAAAAAAATTCAACATTGGCATATAAGGTGTTTCTGAAGCTTTATATTATATTCCACTTGGAGTAAATTTTAGAGTGTTAGTGCTGTGTTCTCATTCAATTTGGATTATGTTTAGTTTACTATGCGCAAAAATGATTGTTTCGATCGCGATTTGGAATTATTTGATCAAAGTACTATCAATTATTGATGAACGTGTTAATGTGATTTAGTATTCATGATTTGGATTAAGAGCGGTGTATTTGGTGTTGACGTGCAAGATTTGATTAGTTATTATAATGTTATCCTTAGTTTTAGTTTTTCATAGTTACATAGTATAGTGAAATAGTTAATGAAGTATATTAGCGTTGTAATGAACCAATTATAGATTTCGACTGTATTGGAATATATTTTAATGGATTTGGCTATTCACATCTTCATCCTTTCTGAAACGGATTATTGATACGAGGTAGGCAGGGGACGTGCCCGCGACCTCCTACGTTGGACCAGATCCCACAGGATTATCCTCTCTAAAACGGATTATTGATACGAGGTAGGCAGGGGACGTGCCCACGACCTCCTACGCTGGACCAGATCCCACAGGATTATCCTCTCTAAAACGGCTTATTAATACGAGGTAGGCAGGGGACGTGCCCGCGACCTCCTGCGTTGGACCAGAAGTGAGTAGCAGAGTAACCAAGAGGACTACAGAACTCTGAGGAGACATTATTTTATACGAAAAGTTCAAATTATTTTAGACACTCTTACTTTAAGTACATTTAGCAAAATTGACTTTCAGTTGATTTTAATATTATTTTAAGTGTTCATAAATTTAAGAGAAACAGTTATTTTATCTCTTTCTGCTCATTCATAGACATTAAAGTGATAATCTGGTTTAAATAGACTGCAACAGAGGACTTTCTCATTCAGAGACTGAATGTTTTTAAAGTAGGGAGCAGTGTGAAGTATCTTAAAATAGTATTTTCAGTTAAGTTACTAATTTCGGGGGTTTAACTTTATTCATTGTTCGGTAAATTAGTGGGAAGGGAAACTGGTTTTTAGTAATCGATAATAATATAGGGCGTGTTTTAGGTTAATGTGTTCCTGGGGTTTTATTTAGATCTGTAACAATTAGCCAAATAATACAAATACAGCAACACTTGATGTTATGGCCTAAATACTTTCTAGTGGTCAGTCAATTGTCCTGGTAACTACAGGTATTGTAAACTCTATACTTGCTACATGCATGTATGCAGGACATCGTAACCGGTTTAACAGGTTTCGAACCGGTACAGTACCTGTTGCACAACCGGGGTATATAAGGCAACGTTTGGGGGGGTTTTCGGGAGTGCGGAGAGTTCGAGGAGTTCGGGGAGTCAGAGTTAGTGGGAGTTACAGTTAGTTAGGGTTAGAGTATAGAGTTAGTTGGGAGTTCGGGAGACGAGAGTTAGGAAGTTTAGTTTTGGTTGGGTTCGGTTAGAAATTAGAGTACAGTTTGGAGTTGTCCGAGATCGGGATTAAGTAATAACGGTGAAAAATTGGCTAACCGCAAAGAAAATATATTAAGTGTTGCTGTGTTGATGGCTGTTACAATTGCGAGACTTTGTAAATTTGTATATATTATTAGACTATTTCAGTAGAATAAAAAGTAGACTAGAACTTTTATTTTATAATTATTATTTAAATCCTACAACAGAAGTGTAGGTTGGTGTCAGAAGCTGATGTAGGGGACCAGAGGTCCATTGTGAAACTCACAAAAGAGAGTATTTCACAATTGGATAAATAATAACTACATGTACTACGCGAGATCCATGGTCGTATGAAAAATCGCAGAACAGTTCATAACAACAATAATTTTAGATATTCCCACATAGGTTTGACCCAACTGTTTTCATTCGACGCTTCAGAAAACAGAGCTGCCCGTACGAAATGTTAAGGCGTTAACTAGCTGGTTTTGAGGCGTAAACCCATAGTACGCCTCTTTTCCAGGGGTAAATGAGCAGGGCACGTAGCCTGCTCAAAAACCAAGCGTAAACATGATGACCAACTTTTTTAACGGAGCCAGGCGTAATGTTGCACTTGTAAGTTTTATGAAACCAAACTGAGGCGTAATTTTGGATTTTTGAGGGGCCAAGGCATAACAACCCAAACAAGGCGAAACTCGACTTCCTTTAGATAAGGAACGAGAGGAAGCTGTTAAAGGTGAGTATATAAACAATTTTGATAATATTTATATTTTCATGCTTTCTTTTCACAGTTTCTATAAAAGATATTGTACCCTTATTCCTAATATGTTGTTTCCTTTATTTTCTGTTCACAAGATTTTTATGCTCTTATCATGTTTTTTCCACCTCATCAAAATCGGAGAACTTAATACAAATATTGCTACCCTATAACACACCAAACCTATATTGCATAACCTATTAGACACCAAGGCTATATGGTATACCCTATAACACACCAAACCTATATCGCATACCCTATAACACACCAAGCCTATATCGCATACCCTATAACACACCAAACCTATAATACATACCCTATAACACCACACACCAAGGCTATATGGTATACCCTATAACACACCAAGGCTATATGGTATACCCTATAACACACCAAACCTGTATCGCATACCCTATTAGACACAAAGGCTATATGGTATACCCTATAACACACCAAGCCTATATCGCATACCCTATAACACTAAACCTATATCGCATACCCTATAACACACCAAACCTGTATCGCATACCCTATAACACACCAAACCTATATCGCATACCCTATTAGACACCAAGGCTATATGGTATACCCTATAACACACCAAGCCTATATCGCATACCCTATAACACTAAACCTATATCGCATACCCTATAACACACCAAGCCTATATCGCATACCCTATAACACACCAAACCTATATCGCATACCCTATTAGACACCAAGGCTATATGGTATACCCTATAACACACCAAACCTATATCGCATACCCTATTAGACACCAAGGCTATATGGTATACCCTATAACACACCAAGCCTATACCGCATACCATATATCGCATATGACAAAAAAACACAAAAGTACTTGTAATGTCTTACATGACGTCACAAGTGAAATATATAATATAATGAACACAACATCTCGAAATCTGTACCACATGCTTTATAAACCCACGACGAATATCACCCCTCGGGCCAATTACCCTTAATGTGATACAGATGTCTTGAGTTTTTACAGCATGTTGTCCAGATTTTGACATGTAATATTTAGTAATTGTACCGAATATATACATAATATAGGTCCTACATTGGTCCATCAATCTGCAATTGGTTTCCAGAACATACATATTAATGACTTGTTTAGGGTAAGGTATGGCACGAATCTTTCTTCTTTTTCAGAATACACTATCAAGTGGTATAGGAAAAATGACAAGGCAGTGCCGATACCATCCGACATCAATAACGCTATAACAGAGCAGGTGTCACGTTGTAGAAAAAAGATTAAAAAAGACTGATCCATCATTATGAAAGTGACATTAAATTTACGACAACAATAATTATTATTCAACATTTCCACTGTTTCAGGAACTAAAGCATTGTGTGTGCCTAATAAAGACATTTTGATTTGAAATAATGTTATGCTTATAGTGGTTATACTAGATCAAGAATCAATTCCTATTCATTTGTACTTTAAGAGTGAAAAATTAAAGTGAAAACGGCAGCTTAGTTTTTTTCAGTTAATTTGAGATATATTTATGAGTTAGGTTATATTTTGTTGTGGTACATGTTCTGTAACACTAATAGTTTGGTTTTTGTCACTGTATAACATGCCCTTTTCTATTTCCCCCTATATTAACCAGATCGGGATCAAATGAATGTACGCCTGGATTGAAACCAGCTTGGCAAATTTACATCTGGTTTTGTTACCGAAGTTCGTTTGTTGGCCAGTTAATTTGCATATCACGCCTGGAATGTTAACGAACTGGTTGATCTCATTAAAATATTATGCCTCATCTCCGCCTGGTTTACGTCGTTTGACGCCTGGATCCTCCATCCACACGTAATGGAAGTTACGCTTGGTTAAATATTTTTACGCCTGGTTTACGTGTCAAAACCAGGCGGCTCATTCCGTACATGTACCGGCGACTGTACAGTAAACTTCCGTTGGGCGGATTTAGGGGGGGTGCCTTTCTTCCGGCATTTTTTTTGCCCTTTTATTGCTTTTGAATTAAATAAGAGTAGAACGCAATTTTTTCGGAAGACCTCGTTACATGACCTATATGTAATGATATCCGGTCTTAATTAAACAAGAGACGCCATGTTGAAATTCATGTAAAAAAATCGTAAACAATTTTATAAATATTCACAAATTATAATAATCGGAAGCAAAGAAATAAAAAGTTATCGATGAAGGGCAGGGGTTGCCTAGAACACGTCTCGTCGATCTCTCTCTCTCTCTCTCTAGCCCACCCCACCCCCCACCTATTCGCAAATAAATAATTATGAACAAAAACAAATTATTGATGGATCGATGAAGGGCAGGGGTTGTCTAGAACACTTGTGAGAAAGTGAATTTTCCTTGCCATTGGCCTTTACTGATTGACCTGGTATCAGTATAATGGACTGGGGGAGTGGTACGCTTGTCTGCGACATACTGACTCTGTGTGAACTAGCACGGTAAAGTCGCCCCGAGTGCGCGCTAGTACAAGGCAGGCCATACAACACACTCGCACTTCACATGCATACACAAAATTGTTTATAGATTAATCTATAGAGATTAATAAAATAGTTCTCGTCGCGAATAGCTGAAAAATTGCTGATGCGACGTTAAGCAACATTCAACCAACCAACCTTGTCACCTTTAGGTCAAATATTAGAATTGTATTTTGTGTCTGGTTCTTATCTTTTGCATTTGTAGGCTGATTTTGATGAAACTTGGTATCAGTGTACACCACTTGTATTATTTATTGTTCATATTTGTATTTTCAGGTACCATTGCTGATGAATGTAGAAACTTGAATGAAGTTGCAACTGTTGAGACAAGTCTACCATCTAACATTGATGAATTATCTGATGGTGAAAATTGTTTTGTTTTTAAATACCTATTAAAGAAGCATGGCAGTTTGAGAACATTAGCAAATGATAAGAAACTCTGTTTTGAAATTTGGAACAAAAAGAACTTCGTTTATCCAAAACGGGAAATGTATGGGAAAAAGAGGTCATTCCAACAGAAATGGTTAGAGGACTTTCCTTGGTTAATGTATTGGGAGGCAGATGATGGTGGAATTTGTAGATTTTGTGCAGCTTTTTCTAAAAAATCTGTAAGCGGTAGATTTGTATCAGAAATTTGGTCTATGTTTCATAAAGGGTCTAGTGATTTAAAACACCATGAAAATTGCCAGTATCATAAAGATGCACAACAAAAGTCGTTGGACTTTATCAGTGTTATGGAGAACAAACAGCTACCAGTAGATCAGCAGCATGATGCCGCATTATCAGAACAAGTAAAGCAAAATAGACTAAAATTAAGTTCCATAGTTGAAACTGCTGTTTTGTGGTCGCCAGAATATTGCTCTGCGTGGCAAAAAATAACAGTGCAAATGACAGAGAACAAGATCCTGATGCTAATCATGGAAACTTTCATGCACTTTTGAACTTCAGAGTCAGTTCCTGTGATGTGATACTAAAAGAACATCTCGGTGAACATGCAAAGAATGCCTCTTATACCTCGAAGACAATTCAGAATGAACTCATATCTTTTTTTGGTGAATCAATCAGTGCATGCCTGCCTTATCTGTCTGGGGAGTTTTATCCAAGCTTATTAACACTTGTGAGAATTCTGTGCTCAATTCCAATCACCAGCTGTGAAAACGAAAGGAGTTTTAGTGCTCTGCGCAGACTTAAAACTTGGTTAAGAAACTCTATGGGTGAGGAGAGATTAAATGGATTGGCCATGATGACCATACACTACAAACGACATGTAGACATTCCACGTATTATTGACATATTTACCTGAAAGAATCCAAGCAGAATGAAATTTGTTGATGTTTTAAAAGATCTGTAGAAAACTCTGATGAACTTTTTATTGAATCATTTACATGTACTTTGATGAACTTTTACTGAATAATGATTCATTATAGAGTAATTTTGATACTTGATATTTAAAAGTAGATTTTATTGTTGAATTGAATGATTTAGACTTTGTTTATTAGCATTAATAAGAATTTAGAAACATATCTGTTTTTTTATCCAAGTTTTTTTTATTCATGCGCATATTCCTGTTATTTGATTTTTAAAAGTAGCTTAAAAATTAGTAGTTTTAAATAGAGCTTTTGCTATGAATGCAAATAATTTATTAAAAGATAGTTAATCAACATCTGTTGGTACTTTAAAGACTATTTTTAATCTTTTAAGTATTTATGACAGTGACAGTTACCAATTTCCACGTTTTTTTTCATTACAGTTTATTTAAAGAAGATTTATAGAGCTATATATTTGTTACTTTTTGTATTTGACACTGCTGTTAACCTGTCAATATAATAAGTTAATGATATAATAAATTTGTTCTCAATGTCATGAAATTATTTACTTTTGATTATCTACAATGTAACAGTTGTATATAGGTCAAAGATTGATATTGATTGAAGTCTTGTTTTCACTTTTACTTTTTTTTCTTTAAAATTCTTCATCACTCTTGATTCTTTAAAGAATGAATATTTACCTGTTCATGTTAACGACAATTTTTTCCATTAAAAACCAGACTGTATCAATCATTGACCTATCTGCATTTATATTTGTTACTTTTGTTGACATTTGAGAGTCAAATTTCTTCCTAGCTCATCTGTCCAGGGGCATGGGACCATTGGCATGTTTGCATCTATACCCGACTTAAACTAGAGAGGTACAAAGTGTTTTCGACCAGACTTCATACAATGTCAGACCGAATTAAGCTCACTTGGCAAAAAGCCAGTATGCACTTTTTCTGTGGTATGTGTGAACATGTATATATGCATTGATGCTTTAAACAGGTCTGGGATCAGCCCGAAACGGGGGATAAATTGAAATCGCCCGTTCGGGGATAAAGCGTCTAAGCGTTTCTGTGACTATAACATCGCGCATGCGCATTACATTTGTTTGCATAGAAACGGGCTGAAAATCGACCTAAAATGATATACCTTTCTTAAAAACGGCCGCGGGGTTTCATTTCTACGTTCGGGGGCTTTAAATTTTGAGGAGTAATAGTAAACATATTTTTCTAACGATCTGTCGTGCGGAAAAAAAATTTATCGTGCGGAACGAAAGTTATAGACTCTCAAAAACGTACTTCCGGTTAAAAAACTACAGATAAAATTACACCGTAGTTACGGGTACAGAATTACTGAAAGGATTGTTGTTTTACTTTGTACAGATGTGTGATGGGAGGTACAATCAAAGTTAATTATCGTTAATATTACAAAATGATAGGACGAACTATTAAACATGTTTAAATTTGGAGAATGATGTACAAAATATGGCTAGCCCATCTAAAAAATCAAGAACTGAAAGAATTGCAGTAAGCACAAACAATAACGAAACAACAGAATAGTGGAAGTTAATCAGGTTTAATTATTGCATTAAAATGCTTTATAATGACTCCGAACTGAATAGTTGTTTTAACAGCTGGCCAGTTGTCAAAAAAAAACTTTCGCATAGAAGCCATCAACGAAAGTAGACATAGGAAACACAACAGAGACACTCCAAGCTAAACCCATGGCTTCACACCTGTAATTACATGTATATGACATGTTTTTAATAAGGTTTTTTGTTTTAAAGTTTCTATAATTACAGTCTCTTATAACTCTTTTAAGAGTGGCATATTTATATATTTTATGTGTGCTTATAATGTTCTATATGTTGTATATATCATGATGAGACTATAATAAAATTTATTAATATTATTATTATAATTATTATAATTATTATTATTATATTATTATTATTATTATTATGTAATTGTTACACAATAGGAACCTATTGTTTTAATTTTTAGTTGGCCGAGGGCTTCTGATTGTGTTACTCTATTCACATTAGTGTATTTAATAAATTTAAAAAGGCACAAAAACGTTTGTAACAGTTCATTTGCAACCACAAGAATTGGTTTTTAAGTTTAATTATGGGAGGGGGGGGGGTAAAAGTTAAAATCTGTAAAATAAAGCCAGATAATTCGTAAAACAACAGAGTTAAAATTACTAATAAATTTATATTCAACTAAATCATCAGAAAACAAGAGAACATATTGTATTAAAATTACAAAAACTATCGAAAAAACAAGATAAAATAATGTATTAAAATGTTTTAAATTGAGTTAAAATTGCTAATTAAAAAGAAAATAAAGTATTAAAATTACCAATTAAACTATCGAAAAACAAGAGAAAATAGTGTATTAAAATGATTTAAATTGAATTAAAATTACAAATCAATTTGCGTTTATTTAAAAAAAATTACCCATTATCTTCATTTAATAATTCGTCGATTATAGCATCGACCATACCGTCATCGGAAAACACTGCCGATACGTCTGCCATTTTTGTTTGTAGCAAGCTTTATTGACAACCACTAGTTTATATGCATAATCTACCGGAAGTTTACATAAGGTAGTATTACTCGCGATCAGTAGAACTCTCCTCTGTACTCGCGTTTAACATCCGGGAGAATTACCTCCCTTTGAATGTCCCCCGATCGGGAGATCCCCCGTTTCGGGCTGATCCCAGACCTGTTAAAAGGCTGTCGCAAAAAATTGGGCAACCCCCATTTTTTTCTGTATCCCCCCTGAACTTCCCACACTGTGGTACATGTTCATATCAGTTGATATAGCATCTTCAACAACTGAAGGTTCCAATCCACTGAATGTCTGTCTATACAGCAGACACATGGCTACAGTGAAATAATGGTGTTTTACACCCGATTCAAAACCGATTTGCTTATATTAAACTAGTACTTTCCCGGTGGAGACCGGATTACCTTAGGAAACCACTGACCTTTCGCGAGCAAATTGGCAAACATTGTCAGATTTGATTATATTAGACCCTAAAGACTGGCCTAAGATTTGTAAGCGTTGGCATTACATTTCGCAGACACCGTGACCTAATATCAATAACTGATTAGTCAGGCAAGCTAACTTACAAACAAGATCGAGTGGACGAGTTGACATCTAACGTACATTCGCACCTTTTAGGCGTGGTCGTACAGCTGTAAACAGTATAGTTTCGACCTGTTTTTACGACAGAGAAAGGCGTGTGCGAGTCATTTTGCCCGATAAAGTACTACCGTGTTACTTTGAATTGAGTGCAATACGAAATCCTAAAATTACATCAAACGAGTATCACTTAGGCTTTATCGTCTTTGGTTATGTGTTCCCATGTGCTTATTCATAAAATAATTGTGGTTTTGAACACAGATCTACATGCTTTTGATGATGTAGGCCGGGTGGGGAATGATACCAACCAATTTTCCTATAATGCAATGGATTTCTATCAAGGTGACTTTAAGTATTCCTATTAATTAATGTAACCTGAAGATGATGACGAGTTGCCAACCCTGTCAGCCTTCTTGGGGGTTTTCTCTTGTTCCTCCTTCGCAGCCTTTGAGACCTCCTTGGACTTGATGTTTTGGATGGAGAGGCTGACTTTAATAGAAACTCTTCCTCCTCTTTAGAAAGACCAACGTCCAAAACTTCACCTTTATTTACAAGGAAAAATTTTCATGATTTTCATGGCGACTCTTTTACTGCAAATACATGTATATTCCATTACTTCACTTTCCCTACAGTAAATACTGTGAACATGTCTTGCCGCCAAATGATTTAGCAGATCAAACGGCAAAATTCTCTTGCCCCCTTTTGTTTCTTTTTATACAGTATATGGTATGTACACATAAAATATACAAATGACAATACAAATACTCAAAATTAAAACCTTATAACAATACAATGTAAATTAAGAGTTGTATATAAAGTAAAGAAAAAACCTGGTTTTAAAGGGCGATTGATAAAGTTTTAATATGCCTCATTAGAAAAATACAATACTATCTGTATTTGGCTTGATCGTTACGTTATGTGATCTGGGTAGAGAAAACATATCCCATCCCTTTGGAACACACGATAATGTCACAATGATATGACATCAAAGATGGGAAATCGATCACAACATTCTATTCTTTGTCTCTGATGAGTTCCGATAGGAGAAAAATCAATGAAGGACTGATGCTGTACCTTCAAAGCTGTTTTTTTCAGAATATTTTTCTTTCTTTCTGACTTTCTTATTACCATGGTTATCTTTCGGTATACTAAACAAGTTATTGCCTTTGTTTGAGGAAGATGTGAACATTTGTTCACCATAAAGTCATTTCCCTTGGGCTTCAGTCTTGAGATATCAACATATCAAGTCATATTTACTTTGACTTGATATGTTGATATCTTCCTCACTCAAATGCAATAAATATATAATATAGATTTTGTCAATAATTACAGAAAAATGTAAGCTTTTTATTTAAATGTGGTTGTGTGCTTAATCTGACGTGGTTTAAAAGGACCAAAATCTGGCAATTTTGACATACCAGTACATGTACATGTAAGAAAATCTAAGACTAGAGCATAGTAATTTATTTAGGTCTCCCATTGCGACTCTAAAATGCTGAGAGAAATGTTTTCTATAGAACAAACTTAAATTACATCAAATAATTTGGTGAGATCTTACAATATTTGTATTTGGTTATGTTTCTAAGCATAGAGATGTCAAATTTGTTAAGATTTTAGTTTGTTCAATAGATGTGATGTTTTCCAAAAAAAAGAAACAGGTTAGTTTCTTGATTTAAAACAGCTCTATCAAAAATTAAAAAAAAACACTCTCCACCCATGATGGGCAGTCAATGGGCATTTTCTTGGTGAAAAAACGGGACTGTTCTCTGTCTTACAGAACTTTTGAGGTGGTCAGGCATACTCCTCAAATACTCTTCCATGAGGTCATTCATCATAGTCCTCACAGATGAATGAACCCATACAAGCTTTCTGATTTTAAAACCCATGAAAAGTTTTTGACCATCCTCCAAATCCTCGTAATCGGACACCTCTTCGTCCAAGTATTTTAGACAAAGGATGTCCGATATCCGACTCTTCTTTTCTTTCGTCAAGGTTTCACCAAATTTCCAGTCTTTTAGCGGTCTACACTAATTAAGAAAATTGAAAAAGATTACAGTATTTAAACAAGCAAGTCTGATTTATTACTATAAGTAAGACGGCATATCTGACTCATTAAATGTGGTGGAAATAAATTGTTGGTTACGATAATACAATTAAAATAATTGTAACATGAAATTGACCATGAAATAATAGCCATTCTCTTCTGCTGTATAAATATTCATTTCTATAACTTCATAATTGGCTATGACTAGACATGTAACAATAAGCAATTAGCTGACGTTTTAACAGTTGCAATGTCCAATTATATGTACTAGAATAAGCACTTCAGTCTTGGATAAGTCCCAGTAACAGCATTGAGGTGAACATTTAAGTGTATACCGGTACATTTTCGACTAAGTTATTTTTTTCATTCAGACATTCACATTTGTGGTGTGATTTTATTTTTAATTGCTCACTTTTGAAAAATGTTAATGATGATAATGTGATTATACATCCAATTTGTCAAAAAGCATGCGACCCTGCATATCTGGTTAAACATATCAGTTTTTTTTTTACTTTGCTTTGGTATTTTGATTTTGACATGAATTGGTATATTTTTTATCGGTCAATTACATAAGTTAAAGAGAATGTCCAAATTTTCAACAGGTAGCCAATATGTCAAGATTTTTGAAAACTAATTATAACTTGTCCCAAGAATGCTTCATTCATATATCAAAATAATCGTTAGACTAAACTAGACAGCATTATAATACACATGCCTATATAAAAATAGTTTTTTAGATAATTAACCATTTCAGTGTTGAATTGCAGTTTTTGTAACTCACGACCTTCATTCATATATCAAAATGACTATTACATCTACAATATTCTAAAAGGCATGCTTATACAAAAAGAAAGTTTATAGTTTTCCAGCTATATTGACAAATACACTAAGTGAGCCATTGTAGCCCCTATAGCTTCAATTTTTGCAAATCTGAAACTATATGATCCAAGTATGTTATACATGAAATATCTTAAACTCTATATGTCTTGTTTGTTCAAGGAGATGGTTTTTAAAGATTTTCACAATATCCCCCTTTGGGGGGCCTATTCATTTGTGCAAATCTGAAAGCCCTTTTCATAGAAATATCATCAAATTTGGGCAAGTAGTTTTGGAGGAGTTGATTAAAATGTAAAAAGTATATACACAACAAACAACTACGGATGAAGATAGGTGGCAATAGTGTTTTCTACATTATCCTTATTTGACCTTTAAACTTAACCTTCAATACTTTGACCTTAATTTCATACGTGACACATTCCCTCCCATAAAACATGTTTGGTAAAGGTTTTATCTTCACAGTATGTAAACTCCGGTGTACGTCTTCCGGAAGCTGGGATCGTCGAAGCGACCGTGTGATGTTGATAGTCTCAATGACTGAAGTTTAGAGGTATGTAAACGCTCAAAATTAAATTGTCAAGTCTTGGATACCACTTATAATTTTGATTGCTGAAGTCAGTTACATTTAGACATTACAATTTGTCCGCAAATATCACCATATAATGTCAAAAAACACAATTGATCATCGACAGCCAGGGAAAAATCATCAACCTCCTTGGCGTAAGATTCAATTTTACCTTAAATTAAAGCCGATCTTACCGTTTTATAAGGTAATTGGAACAAAGAAACATCAAAGAGTTTGAATACAAACCGCATATGCAAGATATACGTTTAAATATTTAACTACAACAAGTATTATTTTTTACCCGGTGTACGCTTAGCTGCAACTCTTGCAAAATCATAACAACCGCCTAGCTGGGATTTTAGTGTACATTAGCTGCATTTATGTGAACATCTCTTCATACATATATTTGTGTTTGGTGTTGTTGTAAAACATTGTAAAATTCATTTTGTTCTCTGACAAAACGTTGCTTCGTGTTAACTTGTTTAAAGAATTGATTTTTCGTTGCAGACATGGACAGGGTTTTCAACTTGAAAGACAAGATGAAAGTTATTTTTAGGAACCCCAGTATTTTTCTTGCAAAATATGCAAATTTACTTCAAAATACAAATCCAACTTGGACCACCATCTGTAGATTCACAATAATTCAACAACCCGGCCATCTTTTGGATATCAGTTGATTATCGTGTACATTATCAGAGTGAAAATCTTGTGAATCAACTATTTAGTGAATAAACCTTTCATTGTATTTAAGTCATCTCCTCCAAAACTACCAGGCCAAATTTGATGAAACTTAATGACAATCATGCCTTGGTGAAGGGTTTTCTGGTTTGCACAAATGAGGGAGTTATGTCCCCTTTGGGTCCTATAAGGAAAATAGTAAAAATCTTTTCCTCTAAAGATACAAGAGATCCATGTGTAGCATACTTAGGACATGTAGTAATCGTAGCTGTAGGGCTCAAAATGGGGAAATGGCAAGGTTCTTGAAGGGGAAATTGCTAAACTACTATATTTGTCAGTGCATGATCTGGAAAACTATCAACTTTTTGTATAGGCATGTATATTAGAATATTGTAGATATTAGCCTTAAGGTCATTTTGATACATATTGGGAAATGAACGACAATGATCTCATTTGCATATCCGCCATGACAGTCCGCTATGAATAATGTCTTACATAAAGGGAAATAAAAGCGAAAGAAAACAAGTTCTTTTTAAAAATGTCGACAACTCCGAACTTTCACTACACACATACATGATACCCGTAATGTTTATTTGTTAGTTTCATATCAAAATACAGGTTCCTCGGCGTGTTTAAATTTCGAAGCGTAAAGTGTGGTTGTCCTTTTATTTTCTCTTAATAAGCCAAAAAGTTCATAAGTTTTAATCTCGCCATTCTAAATACACAATCGGAAAACCAAAAGTGCCGAGGGTACATTCGATTCAATGATTTACAACCGTTTAAGATATGGAGTATTTGTAAATATGCTTGGTTCCCAGATAATTTGAAAATCTCGTATTTTCAGTAAATTCCACAAAGGGGGCTTGAGCTTATTTTTAAAATTATAATAATAAAAAATTCCCCATTAAAATAGTGTGGCATTTTCTTTGTTTAGGGAGCATTTTTTTATTACACCGTAATTAACGTCATTTAAACTTGAAAGGGGAGATAATTTTCATTACAGATAATCAGGGCCTTCGCGATTAAGAACGTCTGCTACGACGTCACAAAATATGTCTGGAAAACTCTAAACTTTCTGTATAAGTATGGCATTGGCGTTTTCTACAATGATGAAGTTCATTGGATCAAAGGTCAAGGTCATAGATGTGTAAGAATACTGAAAGGGCTTAGTTTTTTGCCCTTGTACTTTTTAATAGCTGTCCATACATTTATTGTAGTGTCATGTGCTACTTTTGAATTATATTATTTCATAAAAATTCAAAAGTAGCACATGACAGTAGCTAGCTAGACCTTAAATATTTAGAAGTATACGGTAGCATTTTAGGATAAGTAATAATAAATTTGGAAATATCCTTACATTAGGTCCCATCTCTTGAAAATTAAAACAGTCCCTGTAATTTATGTGATTGTCCATTGACTTTCTACACGAGATATGACATATCCTGAGGTGAGCGTTAAGGTCCTTGGTCCCCTGTTTATTTATCTATAATCGGTTATTTCATTTTATTTTTGTCGATTGATTTAAAAAGAAAGGAATGATTAATAGGTTCTGCTACTACCAACAACACGCTCTTTTCAATATATACGATAGTTCAGTTGGTAATGCGCTTGGTGTTGGAGGTCGTGGGTTCGGAATCCGGCCTGGGTTTGACCAAGTCTTAAAATAGGTAGTAAATACTCCATGAACTCGGCATGTAGAATGAAAGTCGCCGATTCCTTCGAAAAAGACCTTAAAATCCGTTCCTTCATCTCATAGCAGGCGTGGCACCGTAAAGAACTCTACCTACACATTGTCCTTAGCGCACTGCAAAGGTCAATTTTTTATGGCTTCACATATAGCTGGCGACGTCTCCATATAAGTGAAATATTATTAACTTTGACGTAAAACCGCATCCAATCAATCAATCTATTCATAAATAAAATGTATATTGAATGGCACCACATCCTTGAGATTAGCATAAAGTTGTGAAGGGGTTTTCTCAACCGATTATCTAAGAAAAATGTGAAAAATAGCAATAAATTGTACAATTTTCTGTACAGCTAGGCGTACATATTTGTCCACTAAAATCCCAGCTAGGCGTTCATGTTTTCATCAGCTAGGCGTACACTATCTGGAATCACCAGCGTGAAATTAAATCAGAATTTCTTCTAAACTGTCACGTTTTGGGATAAAGAGATACGTCACCTTTGATCTTAACACTTGGTTTCTTAAATCAAATGCATTAAATGTGGTATTTATCATATCTTTATGCTCGGGAAATATAATTTATTTGACTTCTTTGAAAATATCATTGATAAGTTGAATGATTAACAATCATTTTCTTCAAACTGAAACAATAAATGTTACCGACTGTATTCAAAACTAACTCCGCTGTTATCCGTGATCAGTTTGAGTGTAATTGTTGCAGTGAAAGTATACAAGAAAACTTACTAGCAGCCAATATACTGTCACAGAACGACAGTGGAACCATTACTGTTGGCTTTTTCTTCGCTTCGACGATCCCAGCTTCCGGAAGACGTACACCGGAGTTTACATACTGTGATCTTGATATTATCATTGAGTCAAAAGATATGAACTAGACAATAAAATTGTGAAGGTACGGACAGGCGGACGGACAGACAATGTCATACATGGTAGTACAATAATAACAATAAAAATCATATTGTATAACTTCAAACTCAAATTATCTCATGTAACCTGGCATTTCTTCTGCATTTAATTTTATGGTCAGCTGCCTGGCCATTTTCTTCTTTATGCTTTTTATCTTTCAAACTCAGTGTCGCAGTATTATATTCTAATCTTTATTTAAAACTTAGATTGAATATTTTTGACAAAACTAACCACAAATGCTATAAACTGAGTAAAATTCAAATTGTCAACTTAAAAACATTAACAAAATAATTATGGTATAAAAGTTCCTGAGTCAGATTAAAGTAATGAAACTCAAGTTAAGGAATGATTACTAAAACCAACATCACCTCTCTAAGAGTATATTTAATTCATTTAAACAAAATATTTACCATTATCAATTAAAAGGAAAGCATTATGCATTGGCATAAAAATTACTTTATAGCTTGAACATCTACATAAACTTAGCTGACATCAGCCTAACTTCTTAAATGTTTTATTGCATTTTATGCATTTTAAAGAAAAGATATTTTTGGTTTACTTATCAGTTGCAAACATAGTAATTTCAATAATTTATTATGATCACTAGTGAAAAGAAATAAATACAGGTGCAACAGCCCCAGCATTGCTCATCTAGACCATGTTGACTTCAGATTTGTCTAAGGAATATACCAGACTATTTTCAATGATATTTCCAGAGAAGTTTATAGAAAAATTTGTAAAACGTCTATGAATGATTTAACTTACTATTTTTACTATTTGAAAGGAAATATACCAAAAGGTTCTGTAATTTAATTTCCATACCAAAATAAATAAATGCATTATTTGTTCATTTCCTATTAGATACCTATATTAAAACACTGGAAAAAAGTTGTTTATGGTTTTTTATACAAAGATTTCAGGCATATTATTTAAAATAGTTACCTTCTATATCGCCCAGTGAAAAGTTGCAGCCATCAGATCCTGTAAATGTATATTCATTTTGGATAACACGGACAAGCCTATTCAAATCTAGTTTGTTTTCCTCAACACTGAAACTAATAACAAAAAAATGTTTTAAAGAGAATTTTATATAGATAATTCTAAAATTTAATCAAAGAAATCTACAGTTTAGAAGGGGTTGCAATAATGACATGGTGTTTATGAATCTGTACCTCTGACTGGCTAGGTGTTAATCTTACACCGGCATTTCTTTGAGTAAAATAGTTTGTCAGTTGCTTGCCTAAGGCTGGTGTTTTACTGAGAGCACATAACGTTTTGTTAACTATTTAGATATAAATGAAAGATTGCTAACAGATGTAAAACCTTTTAATACACCCTAATAAATATCATAGAATTGCAAGTACATTCAAACATGTATAGCTTCCCAAATTAAATACCATTCATTTACATTTTTGCCCTAAGAAATTAAGAATTTTTAGTTATATTATGCAAAAATATGGACAATATATCCACTATAAACAAGAAAAATATGAATTTAAATCTGGTCTTTGTATATTACATTCTGCAGCAGAATATATTTACAAGTGTATACATAATAAACTATAATAAACCCTGCATGAAACCCAACGTAAAAAAAATTCTTTTTGATATCTATTTAGGTAAAATTAATATTCTCCTTGGTCATTTTTAAAAATGTATTTAAACTCGATCACAGTATAGCGGTTAGTGTAATTCACCATTAAAGAATAGAAAATTGATTGAAACATACGGTAGCAATAGCTCAAAATCATAGAAATATTGCTTTGACTGTACACTTACCTTGCAGAATTTGGGACACTTTATGTTTCGGCGGTGGTGGTGGTGATTCAGAATATGTTATCTTTTTTGTCAGTGTCTGTAACTGGTCAGACAGCTTCTTGTTTTGATCCGACAGTCTTCTATTCTCGTTCACATTTTTCTCAAGAAGCACCACATATTTATCTGGAAAACTGATAATTGAAATAAACCTTAGTGTTAAATCTGTCTTAATATGACACAATCCATCATGTAGAAAAATCACTAATCTGCAGTACAAATTGTGGAAGTGCAACCCTACCTAGTTAATTAATATTCTACATAATTGCATTTCAGGCCCGATTCAAACTGTGACAAAAACACTTGCTCTTAACCTTTGCAAAATCAATTCTGTGAACAACTAGTAATGACAAGTCAGTTAACAGGTCACTTAGATAATTCAAAGTTTAAATATAAAACATCAATATTATTAGTGAAGTATTATTGAACAAATAAAAGTTTATACCACAGGGTCATTTTTTAATAAAATAAGTATATTTCATAATCATTCCTGGTCCTGCTAGGTAGAGTAGGTGAAGTATGTTATATCGTCGAATGCTCAAAAATTATGCATGATCTAAAATCGTACAGGTTTGTTTTTAAGTAATTGTATTGTGGTTATGTAATTTGATTCTATTCAGTTTGTTTCTTCCTAAATACCACAGGTCTGTCATCTTAAGTTTCTTGTCCCTATGGCAACCTCGGATAATATGGCAACAAAATGGTGTAAGAGGGAAGAAACGGAGGGATTTCCAAAAAGTGCACGATTTTAGGGCTGGCTTTTAAGTTTAGTCATCTTGTAATGTGGAGACGATCTAAAGCCAGCAACAGATGGTTGTTAGGCACTAATAAATAAATCAAGATGATTTTTGTGGAAAATAAATTTTTTTAAAGGTAGGAACAATGGTTTTGACATTGGTATTTTTATACAATGCATTGAATTTCCCCTTGGGTGCATGCAGTGGGGGATATAAGGAATAATAATGTGGCGATAGGTGACTGGGTAGCCCATTCATGTATAAGGTTTATAGTATGCCCGCAGTCAGAGATACAGAGATGTGTATGCGTGTGTGTGTGCCAGATGCTGACTTCTACAGTCATGCGCAGTGCACACTTAGGATATAGTGTATAACTCTGTTGGTTGAGACACCATTGACTAATATTTCACATGTCATCAGGTATTATAAATAGAGCCTCATGAGGCCCAAACTAAGGAGTTATTTGCAAGAGATGTTGAAATATCATTTATAATAATTAAAATCAGTCTAAAAAGTTTTGGCAATTCCACATCCAGCCAATCATTTTACACTAAACTTACCACACATTATATTAGAAACTATACTACTCGTAAGTGTTTTGATACACATAGTACGGTACACTAAATGTTAAACATTTACATTTGTAATTAGAAACATATAAGTATCCAAGGCACAAATACAACGGACACTATAGATTTATGATCCTCCAGTTGTATTATAAAAAGGTCAAAGTTATATGTAAAATTTTGTGATCGAACAGGTAAGATTAATATTCGTTAAGCTGCAGGGGGTCGCATGATAAGATGTTTCATTTGTCTGGCCCCACCCAGTTTCACATTGAGTGTACACTGAACTAAAATTAAGGAATATTTCAATGTCAATTTTTTAAACCATTACAAAATTAGAATTAAATATCTAATGTTATATTTAGTTGTTAAGGGTAGGTTTATTAAACAAAACAACACATTATCTCATAAAACTTAAATTTTTAACAATATTGATAAGAGAAAATTGAAAATATTTGAATTGAGTGTACACTCAATTGAGTGAATGATTGTGAAACTGGGGCCTGGTCAGTAACTTGTCTCGTGCTCTGTATAGACATTACATAGATGTGATTGTCAAATATTTACATTGAGTAATTTGTATTACTGAATAATTACATTCTGTTTAAAAGTAATTATATTTAAACTTACCACTAATTATTCCGGCAGCCCAATAATGTCTCTGGACCAATACACATGTAATTTTCTTTAAAATAATTGATGTAGAGTTCAAAGAACTCTCTCCTTGGACCTCCTAAATCTTCTGCCTCTTCCCCGTAGAATGTTACATTTAAGGGATATCGTACATTTTGAATTGCAAGAATCTCATTTGATCCATCAATAAATATGGAATTTCTCCCAACAAATATCTCGTTGGTTTCTCCTTCTAAATATTCCCCTGGAACTTGTAAATCCAGAGGACGAACAATAAGAAACTTTCTAGAATAACGTGTCAAAAGCTCTGTGGGTTCTTCAATGTCCTTGCTGAAAGAGAGATAGACTGCATAAACAACAAATTTATAATTTAATTTATATTATCTAATAATTATATAATCTAATATTTTGGTAATTTTCATGGAAATAAATTTACTTTCAAAAACTGACACTCAAATTCTGTCATTGACGTTGCTATAGGCAAATCTACGATGGTCAATATAAGCTTATAAAAATGTATGTGAAATTACATTTGACCTCTCGCAACTTTTAACTGAGGTCTAATCTTTATATAAAAATGCAATATTTGTATCACTTAAGAACAAATTTGTGTAAAAGAATGAAAATATGTCGTTTAGAGTTTCGACTCCGAAAAAACTAAGGCATGATATAAATATTTCAGCATATGAAATAAATATACCTTGATGTAATAAGAAATAGTTATATATTATCCTTAAAATCTCTAGCAATAAAAGAAATAATCTAGGAGTGATTTCAGCTGTACATGATAATGAGAGAGAGAGAGAGAGGTAATAACCATATAAAAAATTCGTTAGTTCACGTAAGCTAAGAAATATATATATCAAATAAAAATATCCGATCCGCTTTTGTTTTTTACTTTAACAATGACGACTATACCATTTTGGAGACTTTCTTCTATCCTGGAATATCAATATGAGTGAAAGCGTGTCGTGCTGATTTGGAGTGAATTAACAATTTTGATTTTGAGTATTATTTATTTCTTCCTAAATACAAGGAGACAGTAAAAATCACAGTAAAAATCACATAAATTCTGTTCTGTGATATTTATTTATATACTTACACCTCTTTTAGAGTTTCATTCACTACACTCTCGACACAGTTCTCAGTTTCACTGAAAGGAAGAAAATCTTTGGATGTAAATGGTGAAATTGTATGTGAATATAGATGAACATGCATTATAGATCTAGATATGCTTTTTTTTTTTTTTTTTTTTTTTTTTTTTGAATATGTACATAAAAACTTTTTCTTAAATAATTTATGACCGTTTTCCATGTAAAATACATAGAAAAATCAAAATCGTTATAAGTGTATTTGATACTAGAACTCTGATTCAATAAATAATTACCTTTTCTCTTGTGAATGTGAATATAAGGTACCCATGTTATAGACAATGATTTAAACTTTCTAAAACTTGTATTTATAAAGAATCTTGATAGAATTGTATTTTCCCACACATTAATATATAATGACACATACTTTTCTATCACTTCAACATCAGCTGTGTTGGTATCACTACCAAAAATCTCTAAAAGTCTATGATTGTGTTGAATGACGCTTTGTTTATAATTTAATAAAAAGGGAGATGTCATATTTGGTAATCCCGAGATGAAGTCAAACAATGCCTAAAATGCAAAAAACAGAATTGCGACTAGTGTCTGGTATACATTATTTCAACATTTTATTTGTCACACATGTTTTTTATATTAGAGAAAAAGATAAACTTAGATTGAATAGATCCACGTGTTTTTAGTCAGAATCTAAATTAGGCAGTGATATGTTAATCCCATTTTCTGTGGCGTTCACGGGTCAAAGGTAAAGAAAAGTCATTAACGTGAGCTTGTAAATGAGTTCCTGTCATTAAATTAGATAAAACACACATTTCATAAATTCGTTTTTCTTATTTATGAATGTGTCTGATAAACGAAAAATCAAATATTAATTATAGAGTAAAAATAATAAAATATAACTATCTTAATCCATATTTTTTATTTATTCATTTTATAGTCAATAAAACATTGCATACATTTTGAAATGTGTTGATTTTTAATTCATAGTTTATTCTTACCTCACTTCGGGTGTTGTGCGGAAAAGACTGTACAAAAACGTTGTCATTAATCTTAAAAGTAATAGTTATAACAGGGTCGTTTTCTTTGTGAAAAGATAACGTTTTGTCCTTATCCGAGAATAAATCGGGAAGGTCGTCATCCGATGAGCTTTCACTGACAATCCCAATTTCTTCATTGTTCATGTAAAAATTGGCTGTAAAAAATAAATGAACACATTTACTGTAATAGTCAAACAATAATTTGTTTCATCAATTAAAGGCCCACAAAGGAAATTTCATAAATATGAATTTGATTCCACGTGCATCATGAAACAGAAACGTTTAATTGGTACAAAAAAAAAATTAAAGCAAATTGCATACTTCGTATTCTTAATCAACTAACACACACACACACACACACTTTATTGCCGTAAATTGAATGTGTAAGTTTTCGCTATTTTTTTATAAATGTGTCTCATAAGTCATTTAGGCTAAATATTATATTTTATAAATTATATATTTCATTGTGTTTATGGCATGTGGCACGTTAATAAAACAAAATTATATATATATATTATATGAGTATCTCAAGCTGTAGTTTAAAATGAGTGTCTGTATCTACAGGGCTTTTACTTACATTTCTCGCATAAATATAGACGAAGCCGATCAAATTTCATCTTTGGATCCAAAAATTTCCTATAGCCGTCTATAGAAAATTCTGCTGATTCATCGGGCAATGCATTGACCGGCGTTCCATCGGGGTACACCAAGATTGTCACTGCTTTTGTATTTTTGCCTGAATAATCTGTTCAAGGAACAGAATTTGCTGTAAGCATCATCTTTTATCTGGTTCTTATTGTTATCATTCCTGGAATATGGGCCTACCACTACTAGTCCTCCACATGCCGATGATGAGCTAATTTTGGAAAACTTGCTATTTTTGAATTGGCCATGACCAACTCGTATCTGCGAAGAAAATTTTGAATTATAATATGTATAGAATCTTCTCTCTCTCTCTCTCTCTCTCTCATTTGCTGTTTTTGTTAAGCTTTTGGTTTTAGCAGATACTCGACATATTATTTTTAAAAGAATGGTGACATTCGATCTTTTAATCCTGATTGTATAAAAGAAAAATACATTTCATTAATTTTAAAATTCTTTTATTATATAATTATCTTACATGAATTGGTAAAGTAGATGTTCTTGATGATGAGGCAACATGTGTAATTGAATCAACTCCTATTGGTCTTCTATGCATTTGTTGTCTAAATGCTTGAAATCGATCAAATCTGGCTGTACTTGTATTTATAAGTAAAAACAAAATTTCTAGCTTTACCAAAAGAAATCTGATTCTGAGACATATATATGTAAACATATAACTTGGGTGTTGGATATAGACTTTAATTAATATTCTGAATAATACTCAATTATTTTTATTAAGTCTCCCAAACAAAGTTAGTGGAGACTTATTGTTTTACCCCCATTTTTTTATAATAATAATATAATAATTATTATTATTATTATAATAATAATTATTATTATTATTATTATTAGACTAAATTTTCCAAATGGCCGCCTTGCCATGGAAACAAAATGGAGTTAACTTTAATACAATTAAAATCGCAAGCTCGTTCAAATGTCGAGTAAACAAGGGGGAAATTTTTAACAATATCAGTTTAATATTCCAAAAATACATGGACCGGATTCTTTCCAATTAGTATAGGGATACAAGGATACAAATAATTTATTTAGGGGCTGACTTAGGTATACGATGGCCAGTATGAGCCAATTAAAACCTTTACAAAGTTGAATTTTGTCCCTCGAAATTTCTGTAACGGAGACAAAATTGTAGACGAAAATTCAAAAGATTAAAATTCTCTCCCTCTCTTCTAATCTTTCTCGCGTTGTATTTATCCTGCAATTAATGCCTATAAAGGGCATGCTATAAAACATTGATTTAAACAGAAATAACGAGGAGAAGGGTTTAAAATAACACTCCATACTTAGTGTTCTAAGTCATCTAAGAGTATTCTATTAATTCTGTTAATCTGGTATCTCATTTTTCTGTATCTCGTTTCAAATGAACAATGAGTTAAATAAAATGGACTTGATATAAACTGATAATCATAAAATACCGAAACAAGGATCTAGGTTACCTGTTCTTGGCACTCCAGTAACAACAATGTATATCCTGTTTTCCTTAAACCAGCCACCAGCTGGTTGTACAAAAGTTTCATTTCTGCATAAAACATGGTGACATCGACCATTTTCTTCATCACGATATCGAAGTGAAGTAGCAGTTGGAAAAGCGCTACCTGCAAAGATAAAAAAGAAGCTAAATAAGCACAGAAAACTGCGAGGCAGCAATCTTTAAAAGACATAGTATTTTTTTGTATATCATCAAGATTCTGTATATCAGTAGACCCAAAGAAATATTAAATAAAAATATTCTTTGTTTTTATATAAGGGAATATTTTCTATCGGATATGGACTTAAAAACTTGAAGTGATTCACAAGTTAAGGGCGTAGCAAAAACAACTCAACGATAAAAATTGAAATGATACAAGATCTCGCAATTGATTGACATAAGCAAAAATATAGCAATGCGTATGAAGTTATACGCTGTTTTGAACCTACAACCAAAGATCCGTAATACAATAACCCAACTAAAACGCACCAAATCCAGAAAGTTGATGTTTTACATTATACTCTCACATTATCGACATTAAGTTGTCACCAGTATTGATAATAACTAACAGGAACACTATATCAAATATCTAAATAATTTAACATGATAATAAACATTTTGAATACTTGTTTTATTACTAATACGTAAAAAGTCCTCAATTACAGTCATGTTTCCGTGTATTTAATTACAATTTTTTAGAGAAAATTCGCTTTTTTTTCGAGAGAGATATTCTTTTTCTTCTTCTTATTATTATTATTATTATTCACATTACTGATAAGTGTGATGCTCATATTTATTCTTGATGGTTCAGTGTAGATGCGACGGCCTCGAGAGCGGGAGGTAATGGGTTCGAACCCCGCTCGGGTCATACATAGAACTTAAATTTGAGATACTGCTTTCTCGCCTGGCGCTCTGGAGGTCAGAGTATCAACTTTCACGCGGTGTCAGGATAATATGACTGAGGGAATGGTATGCTTGTCTGTAGCGCACTCTGTGAACTAGCACGTAAAAGTCTCTCCGAGTGCGCGTTATTACAAGACATACCAAAACACACTTGCACATCTTCTGTATACATGAACTTGTTCTTAGATTAATCCAAACCTAATTAATAAACTTGTGCTTGTCGCAAAAAGCTTAAAATTACCGATGTGATGTAAACTACACCAAACACAATTACCAAAGAAGATTATATAAATAAAAAATACATTAAAAAGAGTAAGCAAATTCTGTAATTGATTTCAATTCTATAAAACATTAAATTATTATTTTGTCTATTTCAAAACAAAAGCTATCTACTTACGCAAGTCAGAAAGCGTTATTTCTTCAGCAGGTGGGATAGAAAACCAAATTGGATCAGTATCCTCCTCACTGGCTTTTATTTTAATAGATGTCCTATTTAGATATTTAAAAATATTATAAGATTATAATAATTACAAAAATCTCGGGAACTATAATAACAAAAAAGTCAGTAAAATAAAAAGAGTAAAACTTACATGTTTTCTCTGTTCCTTCGCACAATTTCCCTCTGCGACACCTGCACAATTTCAATTTAAATTATGTTTAAAACTATTCACGTTGTAAGCCATTATATTATCTAATTAACGCTCTTCGTGACCTTAACGATAACAAACATTCCTGAGATTTTGAAAAAAGGTAGGTCAAATTTTACTTTTTAAATAAAAAAAATTGTCCCAGGGACAAATTTTTGTGGAGGCAAATTTTACTTTTTTGTATACAAATTTGTCCCAGGTAAAAATTTTTTAAGAGACAAATTTTACTTTTTTATATATAAATTTGTTCCTGGTACAAAATTTTTGAGAGACAAATTTTAGTTTTTTTAATACTTTTTTCTCGGCTCATATCGGCCATCGTATATATGACATGTATAAGGTTTATAGTATGCCCGCAGTCAAGAGATACAGAGCGCTAGTTTCTGTAAGGACCTGCATTCAAAACCCAAATTACTTGCCTAAATGTTGCATTTTTATGTTTACTGATACAATTTTTAGGTTTAAATGCATAGTATCGATACATATGTGTTGAAAGTATCTCCCATTAGTTCTTGTGTCATACTACAAGTAACATTATACTATCTGACCTGGCACAAATTCCTGACAATGTTTCCGGTTCTGCCTATGTTTAGTTAGAGATGATAACCGTATAGATCTTTTCATAAATCTTTGTGGCCCTTGAAAGGACTTTTCTTGCTGGTGTAGCAAACCGTTCCAATATTTTTAAAAGTTGAGATTACTCTTCTACGCTTATAAAATTGTTGCTTCAGGCCGAAATCGTTCAAGTGAACTTTGTCCTCAATGTAATCTTTCGGGAACTTAATTTTATATGTTTTTTCCTGAATTTATTTTCCAATTTCCTGTTTAACCGCCTTTCTAATTCTATCAAACACGACTTTATTCAGACCGGGACATTTTTCAAAGTTTCCTCTATCTCGCAGATGTAAACTTCAATTTCGTTGCACTTAAAAAATTCTAGTAATGACGCCAATGTCTCGAGAAGTTTTTTTGGAATGCTGGACGGTCCAATGTCGTTTCCACCTATCTGTATCAGGATCTTGGATGGTCTGTACTCTAAATTGACCATCATTCTATCTGCAACAGAACCCGCCTTTATACCACCTTTCCAAAAATAAAACATTCACGCTGCAAGGCACATCGAACGACCCGCTACACCACTTCTGCAACCTGGAAACATACGATGACCCGGAAATAGCTACTTTAAGTAACCGATCGTCTCGGTAATTCATGAACAGCTTGCCAAACATGTTCTGTCCTGTTTTGTCGTAGCCAGAACCCCAGTAATTATCATTCACGTTGTGATCTATATGTCTTTTTTTTTGGTAGACATTAAGAAATTATGGAACCCCGGCACCTGCTGGAACTTTTTTGTCGATGGATCTCTTCATCAAAGGAAGTTTAAGCTGGAAGCACGAAGCAGAGAAAATCTGATGGACTTGAATATTCCTTTTACTTGCCATACATTAGGGCACTGTCGAAATTGTTCTGCATTTGGTGGTAGATTGCTTTCTGAAACTAGTAGGCATGTTCTGCACTAGAGAATTCTTCGCCATCAAGAACTATTTTGCTACTATAAAAGTTGGACAACATAGATGCTGGTCCTTTGAAACTGATAATGAATATCAGTGACAAATGTTGGTTTTTTATATCGCTGATTGATCACTTTGCTTCCTCATGAGTTTCTCGTGTCAACTGTAATCACCCAGAAGCATCTCCTTGGTTTCTCAGGCACGCGTGATTTACGAAAGGGCGAAAAGTGGCAATTGTTGTAAACCTATAACACTGTGTTGATTCTACACCGGTCACGAATGTTTGGACCAACTTCTGTTTTCAGGTCGCCTTGCTTCGATATTCATAAACAGAAGACATGGAAGCTTTTTTTGATATTAGGTGATTGTTCTGTAGAGGAATTGGATAGATCTATGTTTGAGACGGTAAGCTGATTTAGTACTTACATTTCTGACAATTAATGAACTTGTCAAAAGGATATAATCCGAGATAAATGTAACAAAATTAGGCCAATAAGTGCACCTAGTCAAGAAAAACACGAAAAATACGTATTTTGTGTTTTCAAAAGGTGAATCGCTTCTTTGCTAAATCATTGCCGAAACTTTCTCATATACCTAGCTTTTGTCTACATATAAGGTTTTGATGTCAACACCGAGTCAAAACGCCATGTTATGGTTTGGATAATGATGTGTGTACGGTTTGGCCAAAATATAAACATTTCTTGTGTACGGTTATTTAAAAATTAGAAGCCTTGAACCGAGTTTAGACAGCGGAAAACAAGGCTACAAAACTCACGATTTCAATATATTACCATCGCCTGTTTCTAGCAATAGTAGAATTTAAATGAAAAGTGATGACCCAGGAAATTTTTGTATTCGTGTCATTTCTGATGAGGAAAAAAGTTCTTTAAATCTTTTAATTCATAAGTCTCTCATAGTGGCCTCTATTTGAAAATTGTTTACTACATGTATTGCAGGTATAAGAACCCCCATTACGATGCTCTGTCATGTGCTTTTTAAGTCCACTTTTGTTGAGAATTTTTTTTCCACAAACACAACACAAGTTAGGGTCTTCATTACTTGAACATCAATTTCATGGAAAGATTGAATATCAATCTCTGAAAAATAACAGTACAAAAACAACTACAATTTTGTACATAATTGTAACTTGCAAATGAGTAATAATTTTGCAGTTTTAATGCAGTATTACGTCGCGTCAGCAATTTTCCGGCTTTTGCAATAACCACAATGTTCATACAGATAACAAAAATTAATGTGACGCAGTGTAATGTATGTTAATCAGTGTAGCTGTGTATTGTGTGGTTTTGTCCTTTACTAGGGTGCATTCCGGGCTACGTATAAGTTGATGGCTCACGGGACAGTAGATTCAGACATAATTGTCGTAGTTGTTATCATTCGTTTAAATAGAACCTATCTTTTTCATTCATCAATGCTCGTTGGAATCGAAAGCTTAAAGTTATTGGTGTGGGAATTTTCGTCAAATTTCCGATATTTAAAATGTATTACATATTGTTTGAAATGCATAAAAAATGAAAATTATTCTTATAAAATACTCAAAATCACTTGCACAAGAATGCTACAGGTTGAAGTACCGATGACAGTTTCACGCTTATCGCTCGGTTGTCGCCATTTTACCTAATGGATATGCATGATTGATTTTAACCATATTAAGGTCGTCCAAGGTAAAGCACATGTTATTGTTTACATTTTTAAATGGCTTAATCATTGCATTTTTGCCCCATCCCATCATTTCCTCTCTGATTATGACCCCTGTTTTGCCAATTTCTTTTACATACACACTTTTTTCGTTTTTTGGCCGAATCCGACAACGTTTTAGGTATCCCCCGCTTTCTTAGGCCGATAACTGTCGCTATCTTTTGTTTGTTTCGTATGCTAATTTGGGTCACGTGATACCTGCCGACCTCGATCTGACAAATTTAAGACATGGCAATCCAAAATTATTTATTAAACATATTTATTTCTTAAATATTCGAGTCCGATTACTATAAATTTACAATTAAGCAAATCGTCATAACTCTTATAATTTGTAAAAAAAAAAATACAGGATTTGTGAATTTTATTTTAAATGGAAACTTGACGAAAATTACCGCACCAATAACTTTTATATGTCTAAAATCTGACAGTAAAGCGATTTGAAATCAAACCGCAGGTGATTTGAAATTTGATGTATGAGCTTCACATAGAGGAACAAACCGTACACTTTCATTTATCCCAACCGAACAGTTGCAGCTTCTAAACTATATCCAAACACGTATCGTAAACAGTAAACTAGGTCACAAATTCGATCAAATTTTGCAGTTAAAAAAGGACCCGGAGTGTAGACAACGGGCAATATCAACAGAAAATATATTATATTCAAACTGCACAAGATGAATAGCAACACTAGTCATCTATGTTATTAACTTTCGTTCTGAAGTCTATTAGTGTTGACCACGGTGATACAGAACGCACGCATAAATTATATTCTGTGGACTAAATGGGCGTTAATCCTTGTAACAACTCGTTCGTATGTGCAGAAATGTCAACGGTGATATGCACTCACTATTTTGTATAATAAAGACAGAATATTTACAACGTAGATGAACTAACCGCTTTCAGGTCTCCGCTTCGCAACTAAACCGGAAATAAGTCGAAACATTCGTGACCGGTGTAGAATCAACACAGTGTATAAGGTCCTATAGGCCATGCTAAAAGGTGGCTTGTAGATTGCATTTCATCCTGTGAAATCAACTGGATTACATAAATTAATATACCGGTAAATAAGACGGTATAGATCCTTTACAGACATGTAGTCACCAATCAGGTGCTTCTGAGGTTGTTGATGTACTCAAAAATTTTATGAGTACACAGCAAAATAGGTACGAGAAGGAAAGACGACGCACAGAACAGATGCATTCAGAGCGAATGGAAATATTAAGTTTTTTTTTTGGAATATCTTGAAAGAATCTAATGATACCGGTAATACTGATAAATCTTAGGTTGGTTTGGTTTTCACATGCTAGTTATGATAATTGTTACCATTTCAATTGTCAAAGTAGCTAATTGACACCAGTTTAAATAGTTTTAATATTTTAATTTTTATTGTAGACGCTTGCACGATTTGTATGGAAGATGATCATCCAGTAAACTGTGCTCTTGTAGATTGTGGGCATATGATGTGCTGTCTTGATTGTGGGAAAATATTAAAGAACTGTCCCATTGGTAGATCTAAAATCAAGTGTGTACAGCGTGTTTATAAATCGTAGATCAGCAATGTCTCATTGTTGCAACTTTTTTAAAAGTTAATATTTTTCTTTGGAAGTGCCTAAAATGGCTCAAATCATTTTATTGTTAGTGATATTTTTATAGCACAGATTTACAATTATTGAATTACATGTAATTTTACTGCATTGATAAGTAATCATTATTGACTTTTAAGTATGTGAATAATTTGTTCCTTTACTGGCTATTGCCACCCAAGCTTATTTCAAGGCAAAGCATGTGTGCGTACATCCATGCCTAAACTTTTAACTTTAGAAAGTACAAACAGAAAAAAAGAATACTGCTAAAATCTGTATCATATATATATGCATGGTAAAATACACTACTAAGTTTCTTATGATTTCTAAATTATCATCAATTTACTAAAATAAACAAGAGGCCCAATAGGGCCTGTATTGCTCAACTGGCAGACAAGATGCCTGTCATATTGTGAAAATTTAGTCAACAAAACAATTACATATTACATGACTAGGCTTGTACATTTTCAATTTATATCTCAAATTTGAACTAAATCGATTAATAAATAAACGTGTAATGACCATTTACAGGTTTTTGCTATTTATAGCAATGGAAACCATCTTGGATGTTGCAGGATGTTGATTTTTTCAAACTTTCATCTACTCTACCTAGGGACTTCCCAACCCAAATTTGGTTTCAACTGTCTTTGTAGTTTCCGAGAAGAAGATTTTTCATATAATCGTTTAAATTTAGCATATTCTGCTAATTACAAGTAAATAGAAAAAGTTACTGAAAAACCCATTCCATACATTAAATGGCTAGACATCTACTTTCTAAATATCAAATTTGAACTGAATAGTTGATAAACGTGTAATGACCATTTATAGGGTTTGCAATAGTGGCCATCTTGTATGTCAGGTGGAGTCGCCTGGTTTATTCATCCTTGGGACCTTCCATTCCAAATTGGGTTCCAATTGGCAGAGTGGTTTCAGAGGAGGAGATTAAAGTTTACAGATGGACACACACTTCACCATGTTATACGCTTACAAGCTATAGTTAGTTGAGCTAATTAAACAAAATTGATTTAGATTCCATGGATTTACACATGGTAATTAGGGGTTACATGCCCACCCATGGTTTTGTGCAGTCATTTGTTGTGCTTTGAAGACTGAGTGGACACACATGCGTCATCTCATGTAACCCCTGATTACCATGTGTAAATTCATAGATTCTAAATCAAACTTTTAAAAATTTGTTTAAATTATTAATTATATATGCATTTAGCTACTAGCTAATTGACATTACACAAAGTCTATTTCATGTCTTATATGTAGCAAAATGTAAATACAAATTAAATACAAACATACCAGTCCAAGATCCATGTCACATTTCACAACTGCCAAGTTTCTAGTAATTGTAAAGGGTCTTGATAAATAAACTCAAGAGAACACCTCCTTCACATCAATTGAGATAGAACCTATACTGTTTATTGAATTTTTAGAATTATTTTGCAGTACCGGTATTATTCAAGATTATTATGAAGTATTATTTAAAAAAACTT